>VDFB02271358.1:526056667-526070860 GCA_007258455.2 Sequoia sempervirens | reverse complement strand
GTGCTAGTATTGACCTTTCATTTCTCCAATTTGATGAGCTACAACCTGGTTTTGTTAGGTTTTAGAGTATGTTAATTAAATTGATAATTATGGTGCCATTTAGCTAGGTTTTAATATTCTACAATATAGTTAATTATATTAGCTAGCTATACATAATAAATAATAAATAAGGCTATACTGGATAAAACCCTGCAAGATTCATTCATCCCTAAGGATATTGATGTCAATCAATTTGAGACCATGGTGGGATACCTTACTACACCTCATCATGTCACCTTTTCTGATCAGGATTATTCATCACCCAAGACCAACCATAACGATGCACTACATATCAAAACTTTCATCCATAAGCACAAGGTCAGAAGAGTTTTAGTAGATGGCAGAGCAGGATTGAACATATGCTCCTTAAAACTGGTTAAGGCTCTAGGATTTTCTGATGCATGCGTAGACCCTACAAAGAGCATAGTCATAAAAGCATATGATGATGAAGAATGTTCTTCGTGGGGCATTCTTTTCTTCCTATTAGAGGGGACCAATCATTGTGGGATACAACTTGCCAGGTCCTAGATCTAGAATTACCTTACAACATCTTGCTTAGCCACCCATGGATTCATTCCCTAAAGGCTGTTCCCTCCACATATCACCAATGTTTAAAGTTCCCATTTGACGACACATAAATCACCATATATGGAGACCCCAACCCTTTTCAATATTGTACCAACCTAAGGGGTATTTTTGAAAATCATGCTCCCATCAACCGAGAATCTCCTAGCTCTTCTTCTTCCAAATACATTGACCCATCCACACTCGCATCATCTTCCACATCCACTCCATCCATGACTTCCATCATGCCACCATCTTCCTCACTCCCTAGGGATGAGTCCAATGTCAAGATCTAGGACCTCGACTGTGGAGAATTAAAGCTACATATGGCATATAGCATCACAACAATACCTAAGTATCCAAAGGTCTATGGTCGGCCATGTTTTAGAATGGAACCCAAATAAATTTTCAAAGTTCCACCAAAAATGGTTTTCATCAAATGGGGAGACATGAGTAACGAGGACATTGTCGATATTACAGGATGGCTCTATAAAGAAATGGAAAACCTACCCCCATTACCAATTAAGAAATATGGCAAGGGATATGACATGATGAAGGATAAAGGCTAAGATGGAACTAGTGGCCTAGGTAGAAATAAAACTAGATGAAGAGAGCCCATAGAATCTTTCAAAATACCAAAGTATCTTGGATTAGGGTATGGATTTCCCAACAATGATGACCGACGTACCAATAGACATTCAAGTGAGCGTGTGCATGCTTCAGAAAGTGTTGAGACCATCAAGGAATCACTTACTAAAACTGATTCCCAAGAGTGGGAATTTGGATCCCAACGATCCTTAAGTGACTGTTGCCTTGATGATTTGTTCCTTGAAGCTGAGGAGCTTACCTCTAAACAATTTTTTTGGAAAATATTTAAAATTGATCAAGCACCAAATAGTCATAGTCCCATTTACCTTCCCCATGACATACAATCCCTGCCATTTGAACCCCATAACCATTAGTCGAATCCATCTAAATTGACAGATAACATTGATACCCATGACTTTGAGTCCTTCACCCCTTACTTTGACAATGAATATGAGACAAGTGAAGGGGAATATTTGATAGAGTCTGATGTGGAATTGGATGATGATAACCTCATCTTCAATGTCTCTAAATCTATTTGCATTCTTTTTGCATCCTCCCCTCAATTCACTAACGCTAACGATGGCATTTCCGTAGTCTACTCGCAACTAATTGATTGGGACCAACAAGGCCCGCCAGTCTTGGACACCTTTCAAAATGATGAGGCCATTGTAGATTTTATGGGATTACGTGAGGGCATACCTAGTGGTGATCACAAGGCAGGATTCACCATTGACCTAGATTGTGTGGCTTACTTCGACGAGATTGCTTCATCCTCCAGTCACAAAATTAAAAATAAGAATAAAGAAAAAAATGAAACTTCTTTAGGTGAAAACTGAAAGGCACCTTCTGACGACAAAAAAGGAAAAACAAAGGACATTTCTACTGGTGAAAACCTCTCCGACTCGCCCAAAGATGATTGGACTTTCTTCTCGTAACTCAAGAGAAATCAGCTATGCTCATAGAGGACACCATAGAAGCCAACATATCAATAGCAGAAGATCCCAAAATGGTCCTCTTTGCTGCATCCTTGACTAAAGAAGAGAAACTGAAATTTCACAAATTCTTTGCAGAATGTAAAATCAACTTCGCATGGTCCTATGCCGACATGTCAGAACTAGACCCATAATTGGTTCTGCACCATCTTCCATTATTTCCAAATGCCAAACTAGTTAAACAGAAGCTACACAAAATGCATCCTCAGGTCGCTCTATTAGTCAAGGTTGAGTTGAAGAAAATTCTAGACGCTGGGTTCATACGGTCTATTGATTATGCCGAATGGATAACTAACCTTGTGCTAGTAACAAAGCCAAATGGAATGATTCATGTCTGCACGGATTTTAGAGACTTAAATAAGGCATGTCCAAAAGATGACTTTCCACTACCAAACATAGATATCATAGTCAACCTCATGGTAGGATAAGAGATGCTATCACTCATGGATAGTTTCTCAAGCTATAATCAGATTCGTATTTCCCCTGAAGATCAACATAAAACAACATTCACTTTCCCTTAGGGTACATATTGTTGGAATGTCATGCGGTTTGGTCTTAAAAATGCAGGCGCCACATATGAGAGAGCAATGACCACCATATTCCATGATATGATGCATAAGATAATGGAAGATTACGTGGATGACCTTTTGGCTAAATCAATAACAAGAAAATATAATTTGAAAGTGTTAGACACAATTTTTAAGAGAAAGAAAGGGCCATATATTATATCAGTCGAACACTGGTTGGGTATGAACTGAATTACACATCCATCAAACGTGCTTGTCTAGTAGTGGTCTTTGCAGCTTAGAAGCTAAGACATTATATGTTGAGCCATCAGACATAGTTGGTAGCAAAGATTGACCCCCTCAAATATCTATTGAGTCATGCAACATTGACAGGACGTTTGGCAAAATGGGTCATGATTCTAAGTGAATACGTCATCTAGTATGTAGAAAGAAAAGCGATCAAAGGACAAGTGATAGTAGACCAATTGGCAGACGTGTCTATGCAAAGTGATCACCCCTTAGTGGCAGACTTCTCAGATGAGTCAATATTCCATATGAAACCTAAGGCACCTTGGAGGTTATACTTTGATGGATCTCATACCAATCATGGCTCAGGGGCAGGAATATTGTTTATCACCCCACAAGGAGATTCCATTCCCAAGTCTTTCCACATAGCTTTTCCATGCACAAACAATGTAGTGGAATATGAGGCACTTGTTACCAAACTTAGAATGGAAATAAAATGGAAAATCAGAGCACTGCATGTCTATGGGGATTCTCAGTTAGTCATCAATCAAACTAACAATGACTACGACACTAAGAATGAGAAACTAATGCCCTACAAATGAATGATTGACAGCTTTTAGACATATTTTCACAGGGTGACTTTGGAGCAAGTTCTGAGAGCACATAACAAGGTAGTAGATGCAATGGCTAAGATCAGTTCTCTCCTTTACATTCCAAGCAACATGCCTCAGCTAGAGTTCTTAGTAGAACAATTGTTGGTCCTTGCCTATGATATTCCCGAATCAGAGATGGTTTGTGAGCTTGTTGGTCCTGATTCTCCCTAGTACCAGGACATTCATGACTACCTTAAGTCCCAAACCCTTCCCCCTAATCTTTCCAATAACCAGAGGAATTCCTTTATCTGAAAAGCCGCAAGATATGCCATCATCAACAACACCCTTTACTGTCGTAGCTTTGATGACACCCTCCTTAGATGTCTCGACACCAACGAAGCATGCACAACCTTACGTGAAGTACATGAGGGTACGTGCGGGTCTCATTTGAGTGGTCCTACTCTGGCCAAGAAGATAATGAGACATGGGTACTATTGGCCGACCATTGAGAAAGATGCACTAGAATATGTCAGGACTTGTCGCCAATGCTAGATTCACAATGATTTGATTCATGCTCCAACACAAGAACTTCAACTAATCACTTCTCCTTGGCCCTTCGCACAATGGGGATTCAACCTCGTGGGAAAGATCCATCCTACCTCATCAAATGGCCATAAATTCATTATCACCGCCACTGAGTATTTTACAAAGTGGATCGAAGCCATCCCCCTGGAATACATAACTGGAAAACAAATCTCCAAATTCATTCTTAACTACATCATTTTCTGATATGGCCTTCCGCAATCCATCATCACTGACAACGGGAGTCTGTTTAAAAACCAAGATGTTCATGAGTTATGTGAGCGATTCCATATCCAACATCATTTCTCCATCCTGTATTACCCACAAGGAAATGATCAAGCTGAGGCAACAAATAAAACCATTATTAAAATCCTGAAAAAGACTGTCAATGACGCTAGCCGTGACTGGCATATTCAACTTAACCCTGCTCTGTGGGCTTACCACACTAGTATTCGCACACCCACAGGGGCCACTCCATTCACCCTAGTCTTTGGAGTTGAGGACATCTTTCCCATCAAGGTTGAAATTCCTTCCCTACGAGTCTCCCTAAAGGGTCTGACCAACAATGAAGAATACAAACAATCACGTCTACATGAGATGGAGATGTTAGAGGAAAGATGACAAAATTCCCTAAACCATTTACAGGCATATCAGAACCACCTATGTCATAGTTACAAAAATAAAGTCATGGTCAAGAATTTTGACATTGGTGACTTAGTCCTCATGTAGAACCCTAAGAATCAGGCCAATAGAGAAAAGTCGGGCAAGTTTGAACCAAACTGGTTGGGTCCTTACATCATCATATCCTCTTTTGGTTTTGGAGCATATCAACTGGCTACTCCAGATGGTGAACAACAGACAGAGCCTATCACCAACCTACATCTCCCCAAGTTCTATGCATAAGTGTCAGAAAATCGAGCTAAAGACCTTAAAAATACAAAAAAATGATAAATGATAAAAAATTGTCACCTTGATGAAAACCTGGCAACCAGGCGTTTTGGCGACACCAAAAAAAAAGAAAAATGACAAAAATAGTAAAGAAAAATAATTCATCCAATAGTGAAAACCTATAAAATAGGTGCTTTGGATAAGTACCATGGTGAAAACCTGGCAAATAGGCACCATGTGTAATCAATCATTGCTCGGCCATCTACTGTCACTTTATCTATCTTGGCCTATGATGAAAAACATTTTTTCGTCACCACCATGACATTTACCATGACACCATACCCTTCCTCTCATGGTTGAAAAAAGGTTGACATCAAGTCCTGCATACCGTCCATCTGGCATCGCATACATATCCCTTCCACGTCCTTTCCAACTTGGCTAAGTCTTAGACTACACTAGGGGCATAAATTTTATCACGTGACCAAAGTGGGTATCGTGCATGGTATTAGCAATTGAAAAATGTCCTAAAAAAAGATAAAAACATTGCAAAACATCCTGAAAAAGACAAAAACATCACAAAATGTCCTAAAAAAAGACAAAAACATTACAAAAAGTCCTGAAAAAGGACAAAAACATCGCAAAAGCATCTTGAAAAAAGACCTAAAAATTGAAAAGTGTCCTAAAGAAAACCCAGCAAAGTCAAAATGTCTAGAAAACACAAAAATGGAGACATTCCTTATCAAGTCTGTCAACTCAATCAGTCTTTCTCATTTGTTTGAACTATGTTGTCTCTATGCATTTGCTATGTAGGAAAGATTCATCTTTGAGTCCTTGAGACATTAGGTTAGTCCTTTTAGGTTTGTCAAAATAAAATCATGATTCAATCTTTGGTCATCAAGACAAAGTCATTGGTTGTGTCAAACTACGAGGTCTCTGAGTGCATGATGTAGGCAAGGCCATCTATTGATGAGCCCCCGAGGCCGCACTAAGTCAGTCCATTAGGGTTCATGGCACTACACTGGCACACACATCAAAAGTCTTCAAGTCAAGACAAATCATTTTCCAAATGGGAAAAATCCTAAAAAAAATTATGACAATCATTTATTCAACATGACAATCACACCAACATGTCAACATCGACATGTAGTTAACACAAGTCAATTTAGTCAACTTCAGTCAACTATAGTCAAACTTAGTCAAAACAAGTCAAATTGTCACAACCAGTCAAACTTTCAACTCTTGGTTATCTTTCAGATGCGTCCTTCTGAAGAATAGCCTTCATCACTTATGCTTTAGGATGTGTCCTTCCTAGGCATCGTCATTGTCATCTGACATTTTGAGGGATCCTCTTGAAATTTAAGGATGACTCCTCTCGACATCAATATCTCTCAAATGTGTCCTTCTAAAGAATAGCTCTGTCATTTATGGCTTAGGATGTGTCCTTCCTAGGCATCATCACTACCATTTGGAATTTTGAGGGATCCTCTTAACATTTAAGGATGGATCCTCTGGACATCGATATTATTCAGGTTGTGTCCTTCCTGAATTTGGAAAATATTTGACATTTCGACACTTTGGCATATCGACATCGTCACACCTAGCATCTCGACATTTAAAACACTCGACATCCAAATACACTTGGAAAACACTTGGCACTTGTCTACTGATTTTTCATCATGTTACTAGTTTTTCAGCGAGATCCAGACAATAGGATTTAGAGAAGTAGCGACGTATCATGACGTTTGTCTTGTCTTTTGACACTCATGTTACTAGTTTCTTAGTGATGTCCTAACTACAAGATTTAGAAAAACAACGACGTATCATGATAATGCCTTTATTTTTTCCTTTTGGCAATCATGTTGCTAGTTTCTCAAGGATGTCCTAGAAACAGGATTTAGAGAAGCAACGACATTTCATGACTTGTCCTTGTCTTTTTCTGCTTGTGGTTGGTTGACAAAAAGACTAGGGAAATTGCACCCTTAGTATGAGTCATGATCATCCTTGTCTGTGACTACTTGTCTTACGTGATGGTATGACCTTGCACACCTTGATCTATGTCATATCATGGTGTTTGTTGGCTATTACAATAATCCGCCCAATGATGATTAAGAGCAATAAATATTAAAGTCCTATGGTAATATGTTGAAGGATTTGGTCTAGGAACTAACATGCATCTCCTTCTGTATTGTCATCTTCTCTTTCCCATCTCATATAGGTATTTCATCCATATCATCATCCATATCTTTTGCACTAACATTTATTTGTCTCTTCATATTCTAGTCTTCTCATCAATTTCGAGAGCACGCCTGTGTTCTTGGAACCTGTCTATCCTCTCGAGGGGGCATACCGCTACCCTCGTCATTCTTTCTCATCTTATTTTGCATTGGGGTATATTTTTGACTTATTTTCTTTGTCACAATGCGATATGCTACATTATGACAAAGAGGAAAAAAATGTAGACACATAAAAATGGCGTAGGCCTACAAGCTCTATTTTACCACTTTCATCCTAGCATAATTATGACATTTAATTATGTCTTGGTCCACTTCCTACTATTAATTAAATAATTTATAATTATTTAATTAATTAATGTCTCTTATATTCTTCATGATTATTAAATAAATAAATTTTATTTATTTATTCAATACGTCACTAAGGGTCTATTGTCCTCTTACAATTAAATAAATTTCTTAATTTATTTAATTACCTTTATTCATTTATGTCTTCTTGATTATTAAATAAATGAATTTTATTTATTTATTTAATATGTCACTAATTCTCATAATTAAATGGATTTATTAATTTATTTAATTATCAATCATAATCCTCTAAATTAAATAATTATCTTTAATTATTTAATTACTTAAATTAACATGTCCCTCATTTTAAATAAATTAATTATTTAAAATGATCTCACTTTATTAACTTCGTAAATAATCTGAAAATCAATTATTTACTGTCACACAAAATCCATATTTTGAATTTATTTAATTCAAAATGGTAATCTTCTTCCAAAAATCAAGTAATTGAGCAAATTATTGATTTTTCAAATCTACTTTTCAGTCCAACCTTTATCCTCTTGATTTTTTGAATCTTACAAATCAAGCAGTCTTTATCTTCTTGATTTTTGAAAATCTTTATCTTTTTGACTAATTGTCACATTTATTCTTGACCGCCGATTCGATCTTCTCAAATGACATCTTGACCTCTCATTTAATGTTTTTTCCCTAACCCTGATTAGGGATTGTCACATGAAATCTCGTCCACTGATTTTAGGCTTTGTTAGATTTCAATCTCGTCTGTCTGCCCAAAATTGCATTTTCTATAAAATGCCAATTGTGCTCATATTTTGGGACCACTTCGTTATTCTGACATATTTATGCTTAGATATTAATTGCATACTTGACATTTAGTTTATTGAATTGGATTACTTATTCATAGGCATAGTCATTTGTCATAGTCATAGGCATAGTCTTTATTTTGTTATTCAAATCCTTCAAAACTTGCATAGGACATAGTCATAGGAAATTGCTCACATACACAAATCTGAGGGCAACGATCATACGCTGCAAGCTAGGAGGTGCTATGGAGGTGAATCATGGAAGCAACAAGTAACAGGTATAATATTTCTTGTTTTAAGCTTTCTTTATATTTCATAGTTTCTTTGGGTTTTATTGATTAATCTGCTAACCTACAAAATACCCATTGATACAGAAAAAATTAAATTTACATATTTTGAAAGGATTTAATGAATTTATGTTAATGATATGACTTCTCCAATTCAATGTTAATATAGGAACAACCAGGCACCAAACCATCCTTACAAAATAATCAAGGAAAGCATTACTTAGAACCATTAGGAATATTTCCATTCTCTCTCTGTAGGTTTCCTGACTAAGTAAATATTGAAATTCTTCTCATGTCAGATGCAACCCCGTGACAAAATTTCAAAACATATGAATGAAACCACATATCCTCCCAAATACACTTCTTTCTCTATGAGTGCAATATTGAGCTTCATAATTGTGAAACATTATAGGATTCAATAAAAAAACACTTTATGCAAATAGCCCACCATGAATGTAGCCTGTAGGGAATAAAATTTACATTTTACCTAAAAAAGAATAAAAATAATGGGTGTTAACACCAGTACCAAACATTAACTATTTCCAAAAATTACACCTTGGTTGCAACTTGTAAGTTGTCACACTTCTCATAGAAGAGGCACTTACCACCAACATAAAAGATTTGATATTCATTAGCATATAAGGAAGAATATCATTGCCAGCTTTTAGCTACATCTTTTCAATTCCTAAAAAATGAACAATAGAAGGTAATAAGGACAACATTAGTTACTCCTTGAATTTTTGTTAGTGTTTGGTGCATGTAGATTATTGACTTTATTTAAATATTTAGTGGAAGAAGTATTACTACTATTCCAACTTAGTGATAGCCAAGATTTTTGAGTATCACCCTAAAAATGATCTCTTGCCTAAATACACAAGATTAACATTAAAGTTTTGATACCATTTTTATGAACCCTAGACCATAATATAGATAACTAAGCCTATAAATAATTATCTTCCACCTCTTGAGAAGCCAAAACTAGAAACAAAACATATGTAGTAAATTGCACTAACCAAGCCAGATCAACCTTAATGATTGAACAAAATCTTTCATGAGCTCTTCAGTGTAGTGCATCACTTGTATCACATATATTCAATCATGGATTGCATGGTTAGCCCAATTTTTGGGTCTTAATTTGTACACACATATTTTTACTTATATTACTATATAAAGTAAACGCAAGGACACAAGCTTGCCACAAAATCATAAGAGTTTCTTCAAATTAAATTAAAAAAGGTTACAATATAAAGGTAGGGTTTCCAAGTGGAAATCTTGAATCCTGAAACCTCATGCTTCCATTTATTTGTTTGATATCCATTCACTTTTAGCGGTGCCCTTTTCCACCAATCTTGAAGAAGGTATTCTCACTGTTATAATCTTTATTTTCTTCTATGATAGTGACCTTTATTTTTCTGCCATGATTATCACTTCCGACTTGAATACACAACTTAACATTTGATAGTGAATATATCTTTGTACTTTACCATGAACTCTGCTCATTTTAAAGGTCCCTATCCTTTGTATTATTTGACAAATACTTTTAGGTCTTCACTACAAAAGAAATCATGATCTGCTCATTTTAAAGGTCCCTATCCTTTGTATCTAGTTGGGTGTTTTATTAATAGACATGACTATTTTTAAATTACAAACTTCTTTATGGATTGGTTGGCCTCCATCTAGCACACACCTTACACTAGACATGCTTGCCTTTTAAAAATTACTTAGTTCCCACTAAGAGGCATGCACCTATGCATTGTATTTTCGGCTTTGAACTTTTTTGCTCCCTTATTCTCATTCCCATGTCCACCTATACAATCAATTTGTCATTTCAAATTTGAAAGCAACAATCTGTATTGAGGTGCATGCCTATAAATGGGTAAAGTGTTTGATGTTTTGAAACAACTATCCTGCTTGATTAGGCATGCAACTTATAATAATAATTTGGAACTTTATCTTATAATAACTTTCTCTTCATATTAGCATGTTCCTATCAATAGAATATGTTGCTTGTTTGAAGTGAAAAAATGCCTTTGTTGATTGTGCACTTCGCAAGGAATTTTATGCTTTGAATTTCTCATATAGAGATATGCCCCTATAAATGGAAAGACACCCTTTTGATGAACTAAACTCTTTTTTCTTTGTTTCATATGCACACCTCTATACATTAAAAAGTGATATACACTTTTCCTTAAGATAGGTGTGCACTCAAATATACAAATTTGTCTTCAAATTTAAAGTATAAACCTCCATGCTTAGATGCATGCCTCACAATGTAGTTTTGATGTTTAAAATTTTGAACTAGTTTTCTCAATAAGGGGGCATACCATTTTATGCAAACCTTACTTCAATCTATTGACTCCTTTTCGTCTTTGCACAAGTGTCAACTTGAGAATGGGAAAACATCTTTTCTAATTCACTAACCTCAATTTCCTAACACAAGTGCATGTCATTGTAAGCAATTACTATTGTGACACTTGTAAACAAAAAGTCTTGATGAGGTGCACACCAATAAAATAAAATTGTCCTTTGAAATAGTGAAACTACCTTCCTTTCACTATTGTATTTGACTCCACTTTCTGATGAAAGTTTGTTGAAATATCGACAACCTATTGTCGGAATACCGACGAATCATTGAAATAATTTTCATCGCTAATTTTTTGTTGCTTTTTCGACTAGCTTTAAAACATCAAAATCATGACTCAGCTTCGTTGGTTGCCGCCATGAAAAATGGATCTGGTGTTCATCAGAATATTGACAAAATGATCGCCGATCGAATGACGAACAATAGACAAAACACAAGTGGTATGCCTTTGAGAAATCATCGGGACAACAATAGAAGTTCGTTGAAATTGTGACAAAATAGGCAAGTCATTATGACAAAATTTTTGTTGGGCGTATTGCAAATATCAATGAAAGATCAAGACTATTATAGTGATCAAAATTTCTTGAGAACATATATCGGGAGGACTGGCCCGTGGTCTTAGCGATGAAGTTTCATCAACGAGATACTTGTCTCATCGATGAAGCACGAGGGAAGCATATCGGCAAGACATATACCATCAAAGTAAGTTCTGAATGTCTACCTGACCCGCTATGTCACGCCGATAAGATTACATCGACGTGAGTCTTGGTGACATACTTGAGATCAAAAGAACAACAATAGAAGTTCGTTGAAATTGTGACAAAATAGTTAAGTCATTATGACAAAATTTTCGTCAAACATATTGCAATTTTGTTGGATGCTTTTGGAGGTTCGTCGGTTGCTTTCATCAAAAGTTCAATGAAACAACGCAATTTAAAAAAAAAAAGTATTCATTCAAATGTAGGCATATCAGTGAAAGATCAAGACTGTTACAATGATCAAAATTTCCTGAGAAGATATATCGGGAGGACTGGCCTGTGGTCTCAGCGATGAAGTTTCATCAGCGAGATACTCATCTTGTCTCATCGATGAAGCACAAGGGAAGCATATCGGCAAGACATACCATCATAGTAAGTTTTGAATGTCTACTCGACCCGCCATGTCATGCCAATAAGATTACATTGGCAAGAGTCTTGGCGACATACTTGAGATTGAAAGAATAATCATCGGGGAGACTCTAGGTGATATTTGATGTATAAGACATTTCTGAAAGGACGTGTCCTTTAAAAAATTTGATATATAAGTATCTATTTTTTTATATCAAAAGGAGAGAGGCGAATAGGAAAAGAGAATACTATAGATAGTTTCTTTTTGTAATGATGTTTCAATCAAAAAGACTCAGATGCATGCATGAAGTTCGATGAAGTTAATGAGCATATATGAATTTGTGGCTTAGTCTTTGGTATCAGCTGTCGATGGAATTATACAGTTATTGGGAAGTATGAAAAATTATATATAGGTAAAAGCTTCAATAATTCTATACAGTTCAAGAAAAACTTCAAGGTTATTAATTCATTTCATTCTATACATTCTACAAATCTAAGTTGAATGCAACTAATTTGTAAATACTACAAGTCATCATCAACACTAACAACTTTAAAGTCACAACTATTGGTCCAATATTGATAAAAATATTGGGCATTATATAAACCACTACTATCACAACTATTGAAACATGCTCAACTACTGGGTCCTCTCCCCTAGATTAAATTAAGGAAAACATTATTGTAAACACAATATGTATAGAAGAATAAGAATGTAAAGGAAAATGGATATTAGCAAAACATAAATGTAAATAAAAGTAGTGTTAGCAGAAAATGAATCTAAATTGGTCTTGAACAAATAAAATCATACCCAATTAACATTAAGTTATACTGACCTTGTACTCATTGCCATTGTCAATCTTGAAGGTTACTTTGATGCCTTATGTAGAAACTCTCTGGCCATGAGGCAAGAGAAGGCGGGAAAACCAAGTGTATATTGATGACTTCCTGACAATAAAAAAGAAACAAGCAACCAATCAACCCTATTAGAATAGAATAATCTTATGAATTGATTTTATTTGTTTTACTTGCTAATGGATAGTGGACCTAGTTCTCTTGAATTGAGATACTACTAAGATGTGTTGACTATCGATATTCTGCTTCAATCTCTATAAGTTACTTTTGTCTTAAATATATACAAGATAACTCGCAAAAAAATTCCCTGATCTGTTAGAAATTATGCAGATTATTTTGTTAATACTTCTCCATTTTGATATTTCCTTTCAAAAATTCATAGAAAAATATGTAATTCCATATTTGAAACTTACATATTTTAATTTTACTAGTTATGTAATTATAGGATATGATTCCAACAATTGTGAAATGCATTAACAATATGCTGGATGAATGAAGTAAACTATGCAATTGGCAGGTGTAAAGCCAAATTCCTTAACCCTTTCCAGCATTCTTCTTGCCTATTCTAAAACATGTGCTTTGGAATAGGGCATGAAAATCCATCTAAGTATAATGAAAAGGAGATTTTTTTCAGATATTATATTACATTAAGTTGAATGAATGTAAGTAGTGAAATTTTTTCATACCTGCAGATGGTACAAAATTTCATGGTTAAGTGGAAGCCTCCCATCAACAACAAGATCCAACTATCCATGTATCTATCGCAATCGAGCCTTTAAACCCTTTAGAGCTATCAAATTTTCCACTAACCTGTTATGCACAAAAGTCAAATTTTAGAGTTATGTCACCACTAAAAACAAAAGAAACAGAGCTTTGAAACCAAATCCACACACAACACAATGTGGTATTCATACAAAGCCATACAAACAAACTAAACTCATAACATTGGAATGGAAACAACTTCAAATTATGATGTAGAGCATGGATTCAATTTACTCAACTAGAGGCACATTTCGCAATAATGGGTTCTTCATGTAAAACATTTGTACAAGGTTCAAATAGTAAAGATATTGATGAAAGATAGAATAATTAAAAAGATACCTAGATGTAGTTGGATTGAAGGTTGTAAACTAGTACATGTTTTTTGTGTAGGAGTCATATCACATCCACAAACATGGCAGAGCTATGCAAAGTAGGAGAAATTAGCTTTGAAAATGAAGGCATCAGGGAATAAAGAATCATTTTTCT
>VDFB02271358.1:525806786-526050113 GCA_007258455.2 Sequoia sempervirens | reverse complement strand
TAACACTGATTCCCAAGAGTGAGAATTTGGCTCCCAACAATCCTTAAGTGACTATTGCCTTGATGATTTGTTCCTTGAAGCTGGGGAGTTTACCTCCGAACAAAAAATTTGGCAAACATTTAAAATTGATCAAGCACCAAATAGTCACAGTCCCATTTACCCTCCCCATGACATACAAGCCCCACCATCTAAACCCCATAACCATCAGTCAAATCCATCTGAATTGACAAATAACATTGATGCCCACGACTCTGAGTCCTTCACCCCTTACTTTGACAACGAATATGAGACAAGTGAAGGGAAATATTGGATAGAGTCTGACGTGGAATTGGATGATGACAACTTCATCTTCAATATCTCTGAATTTGTCTGCATGCTTTCTGCATCCTCCCCTCAATTCACCAATGTTGGCGATGGAATTTCTGTAGTCTACCTGTAACTAATTGATTGGGACCAACAAGGCCTGCCAGTCCTGGATACCTTTCAGAATGATGAGGCCATCACAGAGTTTATGGGATTACATGAGGGCATACCCAATGGTGATCACAAGGCCAGATTCACCATTGACCTAGATTGTGCAGCTTAATTCGAGGAGACTGCTCCATCCTCTAGTCACAAAATTAAGAATAAGAATAAAGTGAAAAATGAAACGTCTTTAGGTGAAAACCAAAAGGCACCTTCTGATGACAAAAGAGTAAAAATAAAGGACGTATCTGCAGGTGAAAACCTCTCTGAGGCTTCCAAAGAAGGAGGATTGGACATTCTTCCTGTAACTCAAGAGAAATCAGCTATGCTCATAGAGGACACCATAGAAGCCAACATATCAACAGCAGAAGATCCCAAAATGGTCCTCTTTGCCACATCCTTAACTGAAGAAGAGAAACTAGAATTTCACAAGTTCTTTGCAAACCGTAAAATTAACCTTGCATGGTCCTATGCCAACATGCAGGGGTTAGATCCAGAACTTGTTTTGCACCACTTACCATTATTTCTAGACATCAAGCCAGTAAAACAAAAGCTACACAAAATGCATCCTCAGGTCGCTCTATTGGTCAAGGTTGAGTTGAAGAAACTTCTAGATGTCGGGTTCATACGGTCTATTTATTATGTTGAATGGATATCTAACCTTGTGCCAATAACAAAGCCAAATGGAATGATCCATGTCTGCACAAATTTTAGAGACTTAAACAAAGCATGTCCAAAAGATGACTTTCTATTGCCAAATATAGACATCATAGTCGACCTCATGGAAAGATATGGGATGTTGTCCCTCATGGATGGTTTCTCAGGCTACACTCAAATTCGTATTGCCCCAGAAGACCAACATAAAACAACATTCACTTTCCCTTGGGGTACATACTGTTGGAATATCATGCCTTTTGGTCTTAAAAATGTAGGCGCTACGTATCAGAGGGCTATGACAACAATATTTCATGACATGATGCATAAGATAATGGAAGATTATGTGGATGACCTTTTGGCTAAATCAGTGATAAGAAAAGACCATTTGAAGGTATTAGACACAATTTTCAAAAGACTAGAAGAATACAAAGTCTAACTGAATCCTAAGAAATGTGTTTTTGGCGTAACATATAGCAAACTTTTGGGATACATAGTTTCTCAAAGAGGCATTGAGGTCAATCCAGCCAAAGTCAAATCCATCATGGACATGCCTCCTCCCAGAGGAATAAGTGAACTCTAGATATTACAAGGCAAGGTGCAATATATTCGGCACTTCATAGCACAATTGGCCGACAAGTGTCGACCATTCCAATATCTTCTGCGCAAGGGAATCCCTTTTGTGTGGACAGATAAATGCCAAGAGGCCTTTCAGCTAATCAAAGACTACCTATTGTCACCACTAGTCCTTATGCCTCCCATTCAAGGAAAGCCCTTAATTCTATACATCGGCCACTACATCTGCACTGGGGGCATTACTGGCACAAAATGATCATGATGAGAAAGAAAGGGCCATATATTATATCAGTCGGACACTAGTCAGGTATGAACTATATTACACATCAATTGAATGTGCTTGTTTAGCAATTGTCTTTTCAACTTAGAAGCTAAGACATTATATGTTGAGCCATGAGACAAATGGTAGCAAAGATTGACCCCCTCAAATATCTATTGAGTCGTGTAGCATTGACAGGACGTCTGGAAAAATGGGTAATGATCTTGAGCGAATATGATATTGAATATGTAGAAATAAAGGAAATAAAGGGACAAGTCATAGCAGACCAACTAGCAGATGCACCTATACAAAGTGATCACCCTTTAGTGGCAAATTTCCTAGATGAGTCAATATTCCATATGAAACCTAAGTCATCTTGGAGACTCTACTTTGATGGATCGCATACTAATCATGGCTCGGGGGAAAGAATCCTATTTATCACCCCTCAAGGAGATTCCATTCATAAATCCTTCTGCATAGCTTTCCCATGCACTAACAATGTGGCAAAATATGAGGCACTTGTTACCAGACTTAGAATGGCAATAAAATGGAAAATCAGAACATTTCATGTCTATGGGGATTCTTAGTTAGTCATCAACCAAGTTAACGATGACTACGACACTAAGGATGAGAAACTAATGCCCTACAAATGAATGGTTGATAGCTTTCAAACATATTTTCACATGGTGACTTTTGAGCAAGTTACAAGAGCATAGAACAAGGCAATAGATGCAATGGCTACGATCGGATCTCTCCTTGACATTCCAAGCAATATGCCTCAACTGGAGTTCTTGGTAGAACAACTGTTGGTCCCTACCTATGACATTCCAGAATCAGAGATGGTTTGTGAGCTTGTTGGTCCCGATTCTCCCTGGTACCAAGACATTCATGATTACCTTAAGTCCCAAGCCCTTCCCCCTAATTTGTCTAATAACCAGAGGAAGTCTTTTATATGAAAAGTCGCAAGATATGCCATCGTTAGTGACACCCTTTACCACTGTAGCTTTGATGACACCCTCCTTAGATGTCTCGACACCAATGAAGCACACACAACCTTACGTGAAGTACATGAGGGTATATGCGGGTCTCATTCGAGTGGTCCTACTTTGGCCAAGAAGATAATGGGACTTGGGTACTATTGGACAACCATTGAGAAAGATGCACTAGAATATGTTAGGACTTGTCACCAATGCTAGATTCACAGTGATTTCATTCACGCTCCAGCATAGGAACTTCGGTTGATCACTTCTCCTTGGCCCTTTGCACAATGGGGACTCGATGTCATGGGAAAGATCCATCCTACCTCGTCAAATGGCCACAAATTCATCATCACCACCTCAATTCAGTATTTTAAGGAAGTGGATCAGCCATCCCTCCTACGCATATAACCGGCAAAAAAATATCCAAATTCATTCTTAACTACATCATTTTCTGGTATGGCCTTCTGCAATCCATCATCACTGACAATAGACGTTCACTTAAAAACCAAGATGTTCGTGAGTTATGTGAGTGATTCCATATCCAACATCATTTTTCCCTTCCAGATACTCCAAGTAGTGGAAATGATCAAGCCGAGGCATCAAATAAAACCATTGTTAAAATCCTAAAAAAGACTGTCAATGACGCTGGTCGTGACTAGCATATTCAACTTAACCTTGCTCTATGGGCTTACCACACTAGCATTCGTACACCTATAGGAGCCACTCCATTTGCCCTAGTCTTTGGAGCTGAGGCCATTTTTCCCATCGAGGTTGAAATTCCTTCCCTACAAGTCTCCCTAAAGGGTTTGACCAATGATGAAGAACACAGGCAGTCGCATCTACATGAGCTGGAGATGTTAGACGAAAGATGAAAAAATTCCCTGAACCATCATCTACGTAATAGGAATCGCCTCACGCTACAAACAAAAATTCATGGTCAAGAAGTTTGACATCAAGCGAATTTAGTCCCTCATGCAAAATCCCAAGAATCAAGCGCATTTAGAACCCTCGGAAAATTCAAAACCAAATTGGTTAGGTCCCCACGTTATTTTCCATATCCCTTTGGTTTTGAGCTTATCACCGGCGACTCTAGATGGAGTAAAACAACTCACAAAACTCAACAATAGCTCCTTACATTCTCAGTAAAGCCCTATGCTAGCATCAAAAGTCGAAATAAAAACTTTTAAAATACAAAAAATTGAAAATGATAAAAATTGTTGTCTCCGATGAAAACCCTGCAAACGGTATCCGATGGCACCCAAAGAAAAACATTACAAAACGTCCTGAAAAAAAACAAAAACATTACAAAAAGTCTTGAAAAAAGACAAAAACATTATAAAAAGTCCTGAAAAAAGACAAAAACATTATAAAATGTCTTGAAAAAAAGACAAAAACATTATAAAACATCCTAAAGAAAGACCAAAAACATCACAAAACATCCTAAAGAAAGACCAAAAACATCACAAAACATCCTAAAGAAAGACCTAAAAATTGAAAAGCGTCCTGAAGAAACCCCAACAAAAGTCAAAATGTCTAGAAAACACAAAAGCAGAGTAACTCCTTGTCAAGTCTGTCAAATCAATCAGTCTTTGTCATTCGTCTGAACTACGTTGTCTCTACACATTTGCTACGTAGGCAAGACTCATTTTCGAGTCCCCGAGACATTAGGTCAGTCCTTTTAGGTTTGTCAAAATAAAATCATGACGTAATCTTTGGTCATCAAGAAAAAGTCTTTGGTCGTGTCGAACTACGAGCTGAGTGTATGACGTAGGCAAGGCCATCTGACGATGAGCCCTCGAGGCTGCACTAGGTCAGTCCATTAGGGTTCATGACATTACAACTGGCACACACGTCAAAAAAATATTCAAGACAAACAATTCAACCAAATTATGGCAACCATTTATTCAACGTGACAGTTACACCAGCATGACAACATCGACATGTACTCAACACAGGTCAATTCAGTCAACTTTATCCAAATTAGGTAAAGAAAAGTCACATTATCATTACTAGTCAAACTTTCAACTCTTGGTTATCTTTTAAATGTGTCCTTCTGAAGAATAGCCTATGTCATTAATGCCTTAGGATGTGTCCTTCCTAGGCATCGTCACTGTCATCCGACATTTTTGAGGGATCCTCTCAACATCGGTATCTTTTTAGATGTGTCCTTCCTAGGCATCGTCACTATCACTAAAATTTTGAGGGATCCCTTTTGACATTTAGGGATCAATCCTCTTGACATCAACATTATTCAGGATGTGTCCTTCCTGAATTTGGAAATCTTCGACATTCGTCATCTTGGCATCATCAAAACCTTGACACCCTGGCATCTCAACATCATCAAACCTAACATCTTAACATTAAAACACTTGACATCTTAACATTAAAACACTTGGCATCTAGACACACTTGGCATCTAGATCCTGACAACAGGATTTAGAGAAGCAACGACGTCATTAGGGGAAATTTACATAAAAAATGGGCCTTCTAAGGATGACATCATTAGATTTTAAAGTTATCAAAAATCAACTAAAAGATGACATCAACCTGTACGGTGACATCATCCAAAATAAAAATAAAATTATTTATTTTATAAAATAAAACTTTCTAAAATCTTATGAATTAACTCATGATGGTTAATTTAACTCTACATATCCTATTTATCTCATTCATCTTTCTAAATATAAAATATTCTTTTTGTTTTTTAGATTTATATTCTTAAGTTCTATTAAGTTCTATTATAGAAAATTTTATATTTTCAAAAAAATATTTTTATTCTTTAAGAAAAAAATATAAAAAACATTTTAAAAAACTTTAAAAAATCATAAAAATCATTTATGCTGCAAAAATAAAAAAATTCTTTAATTATTTTTAATAATTTCAAATATTCTTATATTTAAATGTTTAGCATCTAAATATTCTAATATCAAAATTTTATTATTTTAAATTATTTAAATTATTTTTAATAATTTCAGATATTCTAATATTTAAATGTTTAGCATCTAAATATTCTAATATCAAAATTTTATTATCTTTAATTATTTTTAATAATTTCAAATATTCTAATATTTAAATGTTTAGCATCTAAATATTCTAATATCAAAATTTTATTATTTTAAATTTTTCGGTGGCCTTTTATAAGGGTGTGCTCACTTTATGTGATGCACTCCTCCTTTTAAGGGGGAGCGCTCACATTTAGTGGGCACCCTTATTATTTTAATTTTTTTAAAAATATATTTTAAACTTTTAAATATATATTTAAAAAAAATATATTTAAACTTTTAAATATATATATATATATATATATAGAAATAAATTCATTTAAAAGATTACTTTCTTTTTTGCTAATTTTCATTATCTTTTACTTTGCCACTTTTTAAATAATTTAAAAAAACAAATAATCAAGAAAAAAAAGTGAACTCAACTTTTTTAATAAATTATAATAGAAATATAAGTTACCAAACTTGAGTTTTTTAATAAATTATAATAGAAATATATGTTACCACTTTTAAAAAATCATGGACTTCAGTTTTTTAAGGAATTATAATAGAAACGTGTGTCCCCACTTAACTCATGTAGTTAAGTAATTTATATTTTTTATATTTAAATAATTTGTATTGTATGAGATAATTTTTGCTTTATTAGAGTTCCTTAGGAGGCTCATTTTTTATGTAAATTTCTCCTAATGATCATAACGTTTGTCTTGTCTTTTGACACGCATGTTACTAGTTTCTCAGCGATGTCCTGACTACAGGATTTAGAAAACAGTGACGTATCATGATAATGGCTTTATTTTGTCCTTTTGTAAATCATGTTTCTAGTTTCTCAAGGATGTCCTGGAAACAAGATTTAGAGAAGCAACGACGTTTCATGACTTGTCTTACCTGTCTTTTTATGCTCATGGTTGATTATGAAAAAAAGACTGGGGAAATCATGCTCTTAGTATGAGTTGTGATCATCCTTGTCTGTGACTGCTTGTCTTATGTGATGGTACGACCTTGTACACCTTGATTTATGTCATATCATGGTGTTTGTTGGCCATCACAATAATCTGCCCAATGATGATTAAGAGCAATAAATATTAAAGGCCTATGGTAAGGTTTTGAAGGATTTGGTCTAGGAACCAACATGCATCTCCTTTTGTCTTGTTGTCTTCTCTTTTCCATCTCTCGATGATATTATATGACATACAAAAACATAAGTGCATACATAATCATATATGCATTGCATTAGGTCCATACATATATCATCTATATCATTAAATCATCCATTAAATTACATATTGCATTATACATAGTCATGCATTAACATAATCATAAACATGGCATCCATTCAAATAAACACATTATGCATATCATTATCATCCATGACATAACATCAACATGACATATAAATAAGCATTTCATTATCATGGCATCACAACATAGGTAACCATCGTAGGACATACATGACAAGACATATAAATAACACCATCATTCATCATAAATGCATAATCCACATAGGAATCACATAAACATAAATCATAAATGCATAAATCAAATGACATGCATATAGGCCGCATCAAAACTGCATCATATATATCATCTCAAAAAATATAATGTCACAGGATAAAGTCAGAGGATATCCCAAAAATAGAGCTCGTAGGCTCGATAGTCAATAAATAAAGTGTCATAACATAAAGTCCGAAACATGAAGCCAAATATAGTAAGCGTGTCCCTAAGAAATGCTCTCCTCATCCCCTAGTGGCGAAGAGGGTGGTGACTGAGGACTTATGCCTGGCACTAAGGTAATCGGTGGAACTATAGCAACCTCTATCTATGAACCCAATGGAACTAACACTGATGGAATCATCTCCACGGTAACATGCATATGTGATGACACTGCGCCATGACTCTGTGAAGCTGAGGGATCTGTCACTGGAGGTGGACTAGGTACTGATCTATGGCCTGAAACCAATGACCCATGCAAGTTCTCTGACCTGTGACTAGAGGAGTGCCTATGATGGGACCTGTGACTCGAAGTATGCCCTAAAGATGTCGAACCCCCCATACTACTCCAACTACCATTGCCACTACCTGACCTACTGCCACTACCTATCTATGTCTTGGTCAGAGTGGGATCTCTCATCTTAGCTGGCATGACCTGCTCATATAACTTCCTATATCACCCAAGCCGTACGCTGACCCTGCCAAACTCACGTGCCAAATCTGTAGATGGTCCTGTACATAGTCATACAAACTTTGTACACCACTACACTGCCTCCTGCTAGCAGATCACTGATTGATCCTGCTCTACCCAAGTCACCTCTAGCTTTTCCTGCAGTGCTTTGACCTATGCGACACTCTCGTCCAATCTCCTTTGTAAGTCTGACACCCTTTGGTCTATCGTGGCGTCATGGGGTATTGCCGAGTTGGATGGTACCTCCTCCTCTCCTCCACCATGCTCCATCTCAACATCTCTCTTCTCTTTCCATCCTCTCTCCAATATTTCTCGACCCCAACATCTTTTTCATCTCCATCTTTCCCTCTGCCTCTTCCTCTATCGCCACCTTTGCCCTCTTTCCTAGCTTGTGGCACACATGGTATAACTGATCTCCTATCAATCAGTGTTGGCCCATCTAGATTTGTTAGTGGCACTGGTCAACATGCCTACCACCATAGGTCATAGTCAGCGGTCGTCCTTGGATTTGCAATCCCACCCCTCCATCTCCATGTTGTGCCACAAGCCCATCAATTTGCTGCATGGAAAATGGTACAGGAATAGGTCTACCCGAGGCTTGCTCTCTCGAAGATCTGGCATACTTGGTTGTACCTACTGGTACACCCTACTGCTCTCCAAACTGTCTCAGTACACACTGTGGCAGATACATCTCTATGATGAGCTGACTCTGCACTGTCCTCCCAATCAAATAATGGTACTGCCTGCAGAAGCTGAGATGGTCATCCTCATCATCCCACTGCTCGCAATCTCTGTAGGGCCTCCAAATGAATGAGATCATGGTGTCGATCTGATGATGCCACCAACCTGTCTCTCCCACCCTCGTTTGCTAGAGAGCACTGACATAGTAATAAGAATATGGAATCCCTTCTGCTAGCTGTGGTCTCTAGATAGGAGGTCAAAATATGGCCACATGCTCCCAGGCCCATATCATCAAAAGTGTCGTACCACATCCAATGCTTTGTGCCCTCCTATAGGCCACCTCATGGACCTGATGATAAAGCATGCCTAACAAACAGATCCCCCAAGCATAAATAGTCTTGTCTCACCTCATGCCCACTAGAACATCACCCCAACCAATGGGAAACCCTTTCCCGCGACGGTCGAGAATTAGAACTTCGCCGATCAATGTCGCTAACAGTGCATCAAACTGGCCATAATGCTTCGCCATAAACTCCCAGCGGATCTCATATCCCTCAATGCCAAGTCCTGCAACCTTGTCATGATAGTAGGATGTAAAGGTCTGATAGCCATGCTGAGGGTCATAGACTATCCGCTCTCGTCAAATCGACAGACGTAGAATATGGTAGACATCCTCCAGAGTCACAGTAGCCTCTCCTATCGACAAATGGAAAGATAATGTCTCGAAGTGCCATATCTCACATAATGCAGTCAATAGTCCCCTATTCGCCCAAATAACGGGCATATAGGCAACATAATACAAACCTAGATGCATCAATCGTCACTGCTCTCGCAGACTCAGTTGATCTCAAAACAGGAAGGTCGATGGCCTACTCTCCCGCATATAGATGGGCACTAGCTATCTCTGCACATGATCAAACAACGCGTCAGCACCTTATAGACAATCATCATTATCATTTGTGTCCCTCAAAAGCATTAAAAATTTGAAGCCCATCAAAATCAGCCTTGGTCAAAATCAAAGTCAAATGTGTTGTGTTGACTTCAAATGCGTCACGAGGAAGCGTTTGCATCGTTACGTACTTCAAATGAGTCGCGATATGTTGAATGTGTCATTTTGGCTGCCATTTGCATCACAACATGGTGTTTGCGTCGCGAAATTTGGAATTTGCGTCATTTAAATTAAATGCGTCGTTGTTGACCTTAAATGCGTCGCTTTATTGCGAATGCGTCATTCTACCTATCAATTGTGGCTCGTTTTGGCGAATGCGACACAATCAATGGACCTATCTTAAAATCTTTTGTGACTGCATCGCAACGCATCAAATGCATTGAACATGCACGCTATTGCAGCTTACATGCACGCATATGCATCGCAATGCAGTTGTTATTAACCATAAAACCCTAAATTTTACACATAAAATGATAAAATGACAAAGTGGGTTAGGGGTACATATCGTTGGCTCTGAGCCCTCGGGTCGCCTGTGGGTCCGCACAATCTCTCCGCGATGCTCAGTCATTGGAATCACCATGGCTGCTACTGTCCTCTTCACTCGGTGCTCTCAAATTGGCTAAGGTAAATAGTGAAAATGAATTGACTTTTACCCCATTGTCAACCTATTTATAAAGTCAAAATGACGTTTTTCAACTCTTTTATTACTGGAGGCCCTTTTGATCAACTTTGACCACCCTTTTGCCTACTCTAAACATGCCATAATTCAAAATCGGTTGCACCATTGTCTTTCTGATCACTAAATTGACTTATTGGGACACTTTCCAAATTTTTTTGTCACCTGGCCAAAATTCAAAAAATTTCCCAAGGGGGCATCGATACTCTATATCCTTGCTAGGGCATGTTTCTGACTTATTTTCTTTGTCACAATGTGACATGCTACATTATGACAAAGAGGGGAAAAATGTAGACACTTAAAAATGACCTAGGCCTACAAGCTCTATTTTACCACTTTCGTCCTAGCATAATCATGACATTTAATTATGTCCTTGGTCCACATTCGACTATTAATTAAATAATCCATAATTATTTAATTAATTCATATCTCTTTTATTCTTCATGATTATTAAATAAATAAATTTTATTTATTTATTCAATACGTCTTTAATTGTCTAAATCTTCCTGCAATTAAATAAATTTCTTAATTTATTTAATTACCTTTGTTCATTTATTCTTCCTAATTATTAAATAAATGAATTATATTTATTTATTTAGTATGTCGCTAATTTTCATAATTAAATGAATTTATTAATTTATTTAATTATCGGTCATAATCCTCTAAATTAAATAATTATCTTTAATTATTTAATTGTCTAATTTAATATTTCTCTCATTTTAAATAAATTAATTATTTAAAATGATTTCATTTTATTAACTATCACTCATTTTGGTAAATAATCTAAAAATCGATTATTTATTGTCACACAAAATCCATATTTTGAATTTATTTAATTCAAAATGGTAATCTTCTTCCAAAAATCAAGTAATTGAGCAAATTCTTGATTTTCCAAATCTGCTTTTCAGTTCAACCTTTATCCTCTTGATTTTTCGAATCTTATAAATCAAATAGTCTTTATCTTCTTGACTTTCGAAAATCTTTATCTTTTTGGCTAATTATCACATTTATTCTCGACCGTCGATTTGATTTTCTCAAATGACATCTTGACCACTCATTTAATAATTTTTCCCTAACCCTAATTAGGGATTGTCACATGAAATCTTGTCCACTGATTTTAGGATTTTTCAGCTTTCAATCTTGCTCGTCCATCCAAAATTGCATTTTCTATAAAATGCCAATTTTGCTCACATTTTGGGACCACTTCGTTATTCTAACACATTTATGCTTAGATATTCATTTTATACTTTGCACTTAGTTTATTGAATTGGCATTTCATAGGCATAGTCATTTTGTCATTCAAATCCTTCAAAACTTGCATAGGACATGGTCATAGGCAATAGCTCACATATACAAATATGAGGGCAACAATCATACACTACAAGCTAGGAGGTGCTATGGAGGTGAATCATGGAAGTGATGAGTATCTGGTATAATCATTTATTTTATTTGCTTTCTTTGTATTTCATAGCTTCTTTGGGTTTTAATATTAATGATTTAATTGACTAACCTATCTGAAAATAACCCATTGATACAACAAGGTCCACTAGGACTCCTGTCACAACATTTTCGTTGAGGCGAGTGGGAATGTAAAGAGGATAAGGTTTTTTGTTCACATGCACATTCTGCGAAGCGAATGTCACATCTGGTGAATCGGTCACATGCTGCTTAGTAGGAGTAACCATGACCTTATTGACACAGGCCTTGAGTTGAGTGATAGAATCAGAGGGATCAACAATCATGTTGGCAGAATGTGACATAAATGGGTCCATGTATATCTGCAATTCACTATTCGCTTTCACCACCAATTTGTTTGTATTTTTTTTGCTTCCATCAAGACAGATAGTACCATCCTTAATGTAGTCATGTATCTCATGACACAAGCACATACAATGTTCAGTATCATGTCCATTGACTCGATGGTACTGATAGAAGGTATTTGGATTGTACCAACTAGGGAAAGGTTCTTGAAGGGGCTTAGGGTTCTCCAAAGTTATGATATTATCCTTTAGCAGCTTCTACAAAATGGAAGAGTAATATTCTGCTAACTTTGTGAACTTCCAATTGTGTCTGAGGCTGTTATTAGTCATAGTAGCTACTACATTTGCAACAACCTTTCCTTTCCTAGAGATTGATACGATGGATTTTCCTTTAGAACGGGAGCGGGAGGAAGATCCCCCAAACTGAACTACCATTTGTTGATACTCCCATAGTGCTACACACAAATATGCGAAAAAAGGGTAATTTATAAGGGAAAACTTCTCCTACCAAGGTCTTTGTAAGTTCCCTATGAATACCTTCTGCACGTAAAAATAAGGGCAGGGGATATGAGATTTTTGAAAACAGCGCTTGGTATCGCGCTATAAAATTAGTAATCTTTTCGTTATCACCTTGTTTGCATCAGACGAGATCCGAAAAGGTCATCTTCGGTCTAATGTTAGCTTGAAACTATCAGAGAAACTAGTTTACCAGTTGATCGAATGAGAAAATGCAATTATTAGGTAAGGAACAGTATCATTCAAGTGTTGTATCCTTGAGAGATCAAGGGAATAGTTTCACCATCAATGAATCATGATGGAAGAAATCTATACATAGGGCGTTAAATGAAGACACATGTGTTTGTGGGTCCCCTTTTCTGCCATATTTCTCAAATTTAGGAATCTCCATTCCTTGAGGGAAGGGAGTGTTTAAGATTGCTACCGATAACAGGCTATGTCAGAAAAAGGGTTGAAAGATAGGTTAGGGAGAGGCTTGGGAGAGACTCACCAACTAACTTTGCATCTTACCCATATTTTGAACAAGAGTATTCAAAATAGGGTCGTTAGAAGACACAGGGCCAGAGGGACCTCCTCTAGAACCACCACCGAAGCCACCTCCGAAACCGCCACCACCGGAACCACTATCGGAGCCCCCACCACCAGCAAGGCCTCCACCAGAGCCACCTCCGCTTTCGAAGCCACCACCATGACCTCCATCGGAACCACTTCCACTAGAACCACCCCCACCGCCAAAGCCACCACCACTACCAAAATCCTCCACTGTTCATCCCGCCAAAACCTCCACTGCTAGAGGTGACAGAAGGGGTGAAGCTGAAGCCCAAAGGGACCCTATTCACTTTGATAGTCTCAAAGGAAGAAGGGATACTGATTGAGGGGATAACATCAGCCATGTACATAGACATAGGAGGCATCAACATTCCTAACTGTCTTTCATGATATTTGAAAGTGGCCCCTTACACAATGTTAGGATTGTTTGAGGGAGCACATGCTTTAGCTAAACTAGAGAGACTAGCTAGGAGTTATATGCCTATTTGGTCTTTTCCCACCATATACTTTAATTCACTGATAACTCAAGTGGCTCTAGCCAACTTTGGGATTCTTTCCAAGTGGTTTTCCAAGTCACCTAACCCTTTGCTAAGAGCGGAGACATATTTTGAAGGAATATGAACAGCCTCATGCTCGTCCACCGATGATGGTGTAGGAGACGCAAGAGGTGTGGGGACGTGGTTGGTCTTGTCAAAGAATCCTACCTTTCCTCTTGAAACTATTCCTATGTGGCGAGACCAATGATGGATCCAACAAAAAAGGCATGTAGAGAAACCTATAGTGACCTTCGTTCTTTCCATCGGAAGATGTCATACACTTCTCCTAACAATATACCCAGAGGTTGTCGATTGGGTTGTGATGCTCATAAACCTTCACAATAGTTAGGGGCACAACAATCACAAGGTACAAGGAGAAAATCCTCAACACCAATGGATGAACAGACATTGGTTCACGTCGGGTTCACCAAAAATGTAAGAGAAGGGGACCAACCACATGAAGGCCCTAAGTCATGGAGAGCCAAGAGTGGAAGGTTTCCCTAACTTACCTCACTCTAAAGGGATGTTTTGAATGAGGGACAAGAATGATGAGGATTATAAGGCCCTACAAGAACTCTTTAGACCTGAAATCTAAATTGGGGCTAGGAGAGTCAGTTTTCGGGTTCAATAATGTACCTCAGGTAGCTCTCTGCCCGAGGATGAAAGCATGGTTTCGGGATGACAGTGTGGCACATTGGTGTCTCTCAAGTGATCTGGCATCTATACGACTAAAGGACCAAAAACACAATATGAACTGCTAGAAAATGAGCTGACGACCTAGCTAGTCACTTCTAAGGGAACAAAACAAAACTATAAAGTAGGAGAGATACAAATGAATATGATAGAGTACATATATGAAGGCTAAGGTGACAAAGATAATCTCACAAATATGCTCATTTTCCAGCTAGCTCCAAATGCACATCCACCTACACACAAGAAAGAGGGGAAGTTGTTGGGGGTTGTATAGAGGGCCTGCCTCAGTCAGACCCCCGTTTTGATATTTTCACCTCCACGGATAGCCAGATAGCAATGATAGAGAAATTTAGGATAAAGAATTAAAGAAAGGAAATACAAAAATAACACTACAAAATAGTATAAAGCTACTCAACCAAATTGTAAAGGAGAGGAGTGAAAACGTTACCACCTCCACCAAGAGCTCACTAGCCAATGATGGAGAAAGAGAGCTTGAACAATCACCACAACCTCAACTGTGATGAAGGGAGGTGTTGTAAAACCTCAAGCCCCTACTGCAATGGATTGTTCCACACTTGCTTTATGAAGTTGATGGAGTGTTGTTGCTACTACTATGAAGTGCCAATGTGCTACTTGAAGTGATGAATGCAAAGAGAATGAAGTTGAAGTGCTTGAGAATGAAAAAATAGATTGTGTAGAAGATTGCTAAAGGATGGAATGGAATGAGAATGAATGAATTTAAAGGAAGAAGAGGGAAGAATCTACCATATTCAGGGTTGGTTGGTTGAGAGTGACATTACAAACTATTCCCAATGGGAAGTGTAACACATCTACCAGCTTTAGACGTAGGAATCCATCAGGGACGTAAGTACGTCGTGTAGACGTCTATACATTGCGCACATGTCTTCGACAAATTTTCTTCTAACAATGCAAAGGATGACACCAAGTGGAAAAAAGGCAACAAGCTGATGTGGAATTTAGCCTTCGGATTTGGTTTTCTAAGGTGAGGAAGTGTAAAAGGGGAATTTGTGTAAGGGGTGCAAATTCATGCCTATACACTTAGTGAGTTAGGAATATTTCTATAAGTTTCGTGTAGACATGTGATCTTATCCCCTATTTGTCACATGAGATAGGATTAAGAAACTTGTCCTCAGGCTATTTTGTCATACCTCTCAACCTTTCCTATTTAAGCAAGGTCTCATATGCATATTTTGGTAATGTATAGATATGTACATTGATCACATTTGATCTAATATATTTGCATCCATTATTAGAAATTTTATTCTCTTTATTTTTCATTTATAGAAGGATTTTTTTTTTGTAGGTAATCTTATGAGCTTGAGTCCTTCAGTGACTCAAACATGGTATCAAAGCTTAAAATATACAAATCTCCTTTTGAGATTTGAGGATGACTTGGACATGATTTTTTTGGGTGCATTGTATGGAAAAATAGACCTCACCATTGAGCTTAGAAGGCCTAAAAACACCTTTTTTATATAAAACATTTCATATTTTTGTGAAAGAAACTTTTTACCATTTTTGGAGGGTTTGACAAATTTTGAAAAATATTGTGTTAGTACAACTATACTTAATATGTACATCCACACAAAGTTATACTATATTGCATCTATACGTCCATATAGATTTCTATCATACAACATCCATCATACAACCTATAAGCATTAGTGGGTGCTATAGTATCCAGATTAGAATATTTGTAGGCATATTCCTTCGGATTTTCCAAAATTGCATTGACAAAGGTATGAATTTTTTAGGGTTTTAGTTTTTTATTATTTTATTTTTGTGTCATTTTAGTGCTCAGAGATCTGATCTATGGTCATATTGGTGGTTTTTCCCATCATGGAGGTGTTAAGCCTTAGTTGGAAATGTAGTTAGGCCCATGACTTATTTCCCCCCAATGCCTAGCCCTGCCACCTATGTTGCTCCAACCACCCATTGGCCAAATACCAACCCTTGGTATTGTGGGTGATCAATGCCTAGGTTGGAGGGGATATTTTTTTTGTATTGTTACCTAATTACCAAATTTGGAAAAAAGGAATAAATTTTCACCCAAGAGTCAAAATTTTGTAAATAATATATCATTAAAAAGATATTTCCAAGCATTTCACAATGGTTCAGGCCATTTTTCTTAATTTTTATATAGGTGAATTTTGTTTTAAATTGAATTTAGATATTCCCTTTTGGACCTCTGATCTCATAACATTTTTCTTGTTCATCCAATTTTTACAATTCTTGTAAAATTGGAAAGGTATAGAGGAGATCTTAATATCTATCCATGCACTATTTATAGATTCATCCCTAGGTATCTTTTATTCATATTTATTCATATTTTTATTTTGGTAGATAACATGAACATATTGACACCTAGAGAAGTTATATTATTTTGGGAAGACTTCATTTTCAATCTAGATCATATTGGGAAATTACACTTTTAGTTTTAGGATCTCATTATGAGAAATTATTATAATTTTCAATAGTTGGTCCACCTTGGAATTGTAAACTCTTAAAACCAAATCTAGCATTTTAATCACAGTACACATAAAGTGTTGAACCACACTCTTTGAGGGATTCTTTATTGAGTGATTTAGGGGAGTCTCATGGTGCATTTTTTGATCTACTTGCTTGTGATCATCTTTTCACGGATCATTCCAAGATTCCTTTACTAACACCTTATAATTATGTATCTTGATATCAACATGAATGGAGTGCGTAAATGGATCGTGGATATTCTCTATATTTTGATAAAAAGGTACTTGAATCCACCTATAATGATAAAAAGATAAAATAGATGATTAATCATACAAAATCTATTGGATATCTTTGTTTCACTTGATATATTGCTGAAAATTGAATCATGTATAGATTCTCACAAAGCTTGGAAAAAAATAAAAATATTTTATGGCACAATAGATGAAGTCAATGGCTATCAAATTGATAATGAATTGATAAGCCTTGATCTAAAGAAATTTGAAAAAATCCAAGATTATATTAAACTAAGGTTAATGATCTAAGAGCACAATGTAAAGAATATGGAATTAAGAAAAAAGAGATTTAGCTAGTCTATAATGCATTGAACAAACTTGGTCCTAATTATGTAGCTTTTATTTTAGCTTTCACTCATAATCTTACTATGGATTTGCATACACTACACCTTTATTTTTTACTTTTTATGAGATTTTAATACATATCAGTTCATGATATTATTTATATGGGTCTCAAAAATACATCACAAACTCAAGCTTTATGTGTTAGGTGAAAGAGTAAAAAAAATTTGACAAGAAATAAAATAGAAAATCCACATACATATCAAGAACAAAAAAATCCTCTTCAAAGTCATTAGCTTCATGTGTGATTTCACTTAAATTTAAACTTTGTGTTGAATTTGATAATGGCCATAGTGCCAAACCCCTTATAGTAATTATTGACATTTCATGTCATCTTATATGACCCATCAATAAAACTGATTTGAGAGATCTCATAAGAGCCATCACGCATGAACTAAGCCTTAGAAACCCAAAAAATAGCTAAGTGTTGAAGTTTCAAACTTTCAAGCTTTCAATTGTTTTATTTCTTGCATATCATTTCTATCACTCCTGAGTTCCTACCTCTTCACCCCTTCTTTCCATCGCTTGTCTAAGTATAATTTTTTTGAGTTTTGATCATTGGCCTTAACCCTTAACCTTTATTTATTTTCTTTCTAAGCCTTAAGTCCTCCCCACAATCATCAAAGTTTCAAAAAAATCATTCAAAACATTACATGTCTTAAGGTTTCATGCTTCCAGGATTGACCATCCTGCTTAACTCTCACCATTTCATCTTAAGCCTTAAGTCTTCCTTCCAATCCTTGATCCCTGATGTCTTACTTTTGAATTTTGGTGATCGGGTGATCGCTTTATATTTCATCTTATTTTTGTGATAATACACAATTCTTCTTTCCAATACACAATCTTTGATGTATTACCTTCGATCTTTGACAATTAGGTTTTCCTTCTATCTTTTGTCTTATCTTTATGATAAGGTTTAAGCCTTTCATCCGATCAAATATTTTCATGGTTTCGAAAACCTTGTCGAACTCTAAAAGTGGTTTCGAAACCTCATAATGAAGTCACATGGTCAATGTTTTTTCACAACTTTAAAAGGCTTTGAAAACTTTGTTGGACTCTGACGAGGTTACAAAAACCTCAAGTTGGAACCTGATAAAGGTTTTGAAACCATGCTTATGTGTAAAAGAAAAAAATAAATAAAAGTTTTGTCAAAACTTTAAAAGGTTTTAAAAAAAAAAATTAGACTCTGCATGGGTGTGCAAACCTTGTCAGGCCCCAACAAAGGTTTCAAAAACACTTTCAAATTTTGACATAGGTTTCAAAACCACTTTCAACCCTCGACAAGTTTTCTAAAACCATAAGCCTTCCTCCCGACTTTCGATCCCAACATATTCCTTTCCTACATTCTATTTCATCTTTTCACCAACCTTTTTCCTTTCACTTTCTTCATCTCCTTTTCTTCCAGCTCATGGTGGGCTTGATGTGCAATGTTTGACAAAAGGTGTGTTTTGGAGATTGTGGTTTTGACATTATTTATGCCATATTCTTCATCATGTCATATGGAATAGGCCTGACACTTGATGTCTGATGGAGGTTCCTTTTTGGGGTTGCAAACCATTTAATATTTAAACTAATACTTGATTAAGGCTTGAAATTTTGGTGATATTCTAGGGAGACATGTTTTTGGCCATAAATGCCATTAAATCCTGGCGAATCTCCTAAGACGGTTCTTAAGGACATGAAGAGGGAATTTAATACTTTGAGTGGAGTTTTAGGAGAAGTTCATGGCGACCATGCATCATTTTTGATTTGTAGGTGTCCTTTATATCAACTTTCCATGCTTAGATCATGTTTTGTGGGTGATCTCACCCTCTTACATGCATATTCAAAAGTCATTAATGTGAAAGAATGGTGGAGGTTTGAGGTATTGGAAACTCTTCTTGGGTATATTTTTTAAGTTTCTCTCTTATAAATAGAGCACTCTTGTGCTCATTATAAAGGGTTCTTCCCTAGGTTCTCCCTAGATTTTATCTAGCATACACTACAACTCTTGCATTTTACAACTATGAAATTGTATTTTATGCCTTTGTATTAATACAAATTACCAATTGTACCTCTTCTCTCCTTTGATATGTTGTGTATATCTATCTCACCTTCATGTTTTAGTGTATTTTTATCAGCTTATGTGATTTTATGTTTTGTTAACTACATTTGCAAATGTTCGTATAAATATTTCCTTTCCTCCCAATATCTGGTTAGATCCTAACCTCCATATATTCCTTAGAAGATGATAGAGTAGAGAACTATGTGAGTCCTTCTGGTTGTTTTCATTAGCACATTGTGCTATTTTGAGTGGGAAGATTTTTTTTATTTTAGCTGTATCACCTCTCCTTCCCTTTTTATGCAATTATTTCTCCTCCTTTTCCTGTGTGAGTTGATAGAATAGGATTAGTGATCATATTTCATATGTTGGGTTGGACTAGTATTAATGCACCCAGTTTAGAGAGTAAGTCAAACTTCTGATATTTTACCTCATTCTGCAAGGTTCCACCCTTGAGGTCATTTCCATTGTGTCATTGGAATGGTGAGCCTTATGTTTAGCATGGTGCAATTTCATGTGACAATAGTTTTTGGAACATTTGATGGGACCTAATTGATGAACTTTATTTCATCTTGTTCAGAGAGTGGTGTTGCTCTCATTATTTTTAGGCTTGAAGAGGCATTTAAAAAGCACCCAGTGACTGTAATTTTCATTTTTAGTGACTCTACTAGTGTGTACACATTATCTCTAGCTGAGTAGACCTCTACTATTATTTTGAAAGATTTGCAAAAGTTTCCTTCTCTCCCTATCCTCAAATATGTCAAGCTATTATAGACAACCTATTTTCACTCTTCCATTCCATGAAAATGTAAATGTAAATTATACACCTCCCTACGAATAATATCAAGCTATAAATGCTACCATGTTTGCTTCACAAATCCCTACTACAATGGGATATCAATCCTTTTTAGATGCTTACCTCTCACCCACCCCTAATCAAAATTATTGGCATCCTTCACCTTCCTATCAACAACCCCAAGTGACTCTCCAAACCATCATTGTTTCCCCGCTAGTTAGCCTCATAATATTGATAATATGGTGATGGGTAAAATAAAAATTATGTTGATAGACTTTCATAGGTAGTTGGATGATAACAAGAGTAATTTAGGATAGGAGGGGTTGGCTTACCAATCCTACCATGGGGAGCAAGAGTATTTTCCACATTAGGAGTTGTTGGAAATATGTGCCTCAATCATCACAGGTTGTAACCTCTACTGGGGAAAAGTCGGTGTGACATCCATCATGTCTGGCCGACTAGCAGTAGTAATCTTGTTGAATCAGATTAGGTCGCTGTGACCTTGCAGGAGTCTCGCTGAACATTGTTTACTTTGGAGCCTATCGTTGTGACAATTTGTTCGTTCTGACCTCTCACCGCTCATAGAGATCTCTAGCCGACATGCCATTCTATCAGATATCGGGGAGAGTCTTGGGAGATCGCTATGAGCTCTTAGTGATGTGTTAATATCTTGCTGATAGCATTTGGTTTAGAGTCATCAGGGAAACTCTCACCAAAAGGAATATTATCGATAAGAAGTCTTACCAATGAGGGAATGTCACACTGACTGTATTCCTTCGGGGTAACTCAAAAGGTCTCAGGAAGACGTCTTAGCAAACGTTGAATGTCTTGTCGACGGGAACACATATGGAGTCTTCGTGGTAACATAAAAGATCTCGGTGTGAACTCTTAGCGATAGACAAGAGTCTTGTTGACTACTATTTGGCGCTCGGTATGTCTGGGGGTTTCAGAGTGATGTCTCAGCGATAGCGGTTGAGTTTCTAAATGTTGAATGCTTCGAGTAACCCTAAATGACTCGATATGATGTCTCGGCGAAAGACGATTGTCTGGCCAATGAAAACTCACATCTATGTGACATATGGAGCTTCGTTATGACATCTCACCGAAAGTGATGAGTCTTGGCGATAGCGATACATGTGGTGAATGTCAGTATGAGGTCCTGGCGACATGAGGAAGTCTTAGCGATGGTCTTCTGAACTCGATATAACATCTTTTCGATAGGTAAACTCTTGGTGACATCGATGGTAAAGCTTTTGGGCATTGGGGAGACACTTCTTGTGTCTCACCAACATGCCGATACAATGTGAACTCTTTTGACCGAGTGATGACCATCTACGTGGCTGGTATTCGACCAATAGGAGGAGCTGAATGAGAACCGTTGGAAGACAGTTCGTTGTGGCAGTTCTGTGAGGAAGCTCGATAGACAGGGGCAGCATGAATATAGTCTGGAATAGAATATGATGCTCGGTTGGATTGTCATATGGTTGGTTTGATCAACAGTTGGATGAATAGTTCATATTGTATCAGTGGATGAATTATATTTTGTGAAGAATGTAACTTGTAGGTTCCTGTACAAAGATTGTTCATGGTGAATGCTGTTGTAATATGACATCAGAAAGATAAGTCTGATATTTGTATGTAATCTCCATTACTGTAATACAAAGTTATTTCTCTTGGTGTGGTGGGTTTTTCTCCCGTAAGGGTTTTCCCACGTATATCTAGTGTTCATATGTGTTTTTCAAATACTCTGTTCCTGTTATCTCTTTCATGTGCATCTTAATTAGACTGTAATTGTAAAATTTAAAAGTGTATCTACATTCTTCCCTAAGGTTTTGACGTTAGGAGAATTGTTTTCGCATCTGATTTTCCTTACAAGTGGTATCAGAGCCTGACGAGTTGTGTTATCCTTGTGGGTACGTTGGGTTTTTTGAGTCAATTTCTATTTAGTGGGAGTCTTGTAGAAGTTTTTCAATTTCTAATTATAGATTGAGATGGAAAGCACGTCAGGAGAGATTGAAATAGAGAAGTTCAATGGCAGTAACTTTGAGTTGTGGAAACTCAAAATGGAGGATCTCTTAGTGGATCGTGATCTGTGGCTTGCTATGTTTGGAACTAAACCTACAGACATGAAGCAAGAAGATTGGGACCTTGCAAATAGAAAATCTAAGGGGCTGATAAGGCTCTATTTGGAAAACTCCATTCTTCTCAATGTGCATGAAGAGAAGACTACATCTTCCTTGTGGAAGAGACTGGTGTCTATTTATCAAGGGAAGTCTTTGGTGAATAAACTATTCCTGAGGAAGAAGTTGTACTCTTTGAGAATGCAGGAAGGAGGGTCTGTAGCTGATCATTTGAATGCATTTAATATGTTGATTGCTCAATTAACATCTGTTGGTGTAAATATTGAAGAAGAGGATCGATGTATGCTTCTATTGTGTTCTTTTCCAGACTCTTGGGATCATCTAGTGATGGCTATTGGGAGTACAACATCTAGTTTCAAGATGGAAGATGTTGTTGGTTCTTTGCTATCAGAAGAAATGAGAAGGAAATCTTCTGAGATGGTGAAGGAGGCCCTTGCTGTTAAAGGAAGGTCAAAAGATAGAGGCAAGAAGAAGGAAAAGAAGTCCAAATCGAAATTAGAGGGGAGATCAAAGTCTCCTAGCAAGAAGTCCAAGGTGAAGTATTGGAACTGTGACCAACCTGGTCATGTTCGAAAGGATTGTAAAGAGGAGAAGAAGAAGAAGTATTCTTCCGACAATGACTCTTCTCATAGTGATGGAGACACCTTCATTGCAGCCTTGGCTACACAGGCGTTAGATGATGTCTGGATGATTGATTCTGAAGCATCTTTCCACATGACATCTCATAGAGAATGGTTCACAAATTATGAAGAATACGATGGTGGAAAGGTGTACTTGGCGAGTGATTCAACTTTGGAAATTGTTGGCCATGGAAGAGTCAGAATCCAATTCCCTGATGGCAGAGTGAAGGGAATTAATGATGTTATGTACATACCAGGTCTAGCTCGAAATCTAATGTTCTTAAGCTGAATGATATTGGAGTGCAAGTCACCTCTAGAAATGGTTGCAAGATGACTAGAGGCTCTATGGTGCTAGCTAGAGGTGCTCAATTGGTACCCTATACAAGCTGGATGCAGTGTTCAATGTAATAGTGTCTCTGTAAAGTCATAGAAAGCTACTCATGGAGGTAAAGAAAATATCCCTAATTATGTAAACTCTATGGAAGTAAAACTTCCAGCAGAGAAGACTATGCTCTGGCATCATAGGCTAGGCCACATAGGAGAAAAAGGTTTAAAAACCTTGAAGAACAAAAACATGGTTGAGGGGCTTGAAGATTGTAACCTTGAATTTGAATTCTGTGAGCATTGTATATATGGAAAGCAGCACCGTGTTTCATTTTATTCCAGTCCTCATAAATCTTTTGGTTTGCTAGATTATATCCATTCTGATGTATTTGGTCTAGTGAATGTTCCTTCTTTGTCTAAGTCAAGATACTATGTGTCGTTCATTGCTATTATTCAAGAAGAGCATTTGTTTATTTTTTGAAAAGTAAATCAGAAGTGTTCAGTTGATTTAAGGAATTTAAGAACCTTGTAGAAAATTAGACAGGAAGAAAAATTAAATGCTTAAGGACTGATAATGGCGGTGAATTCTGTTATGATGATTTCGAAAGGTATTGCAAAGACCATGGGATTAAAAGACATAAGACTACACCTTATACTCCATAGCAAAATGGAGTTGTAGAGAGGTTCAATAGGATAGTGATGGAGAGAGCACGAAGTATGCTCAGTAATGTTGGCTTGGAGGAGAATTTCTGGGCTGAGGTTGTATCTACTACATGTTACCTGATTAATCATTCTCCAAATTCTTCTCTTGTTGAGAAAACATCTTTGGAAGCGTGGTCTGGTAAGAAGCCCTCTTTAAGACATATTCAGTTTTTGGCTGTGAGGCATATGCTCATGTGCCATATGAGAAAAGATCTAAATTGGAGAACAAGGCTATCAAATGTATTTTTATTGGCTATAGTGCTAGCATAAAAGGATACAAGCTTTGGAATCCGATACAGAGAAGGTTGTATATAGCGAAGTGTAATCTTTCATGCTGAAACCTTCCACCTTGGATCTGCAGTCAGAGACAAAGTCAGAAAACAATAAGGATGTAGTTGGAATTCCTCCTACTCCAGATAAAGAGGAATTCAAAATTCAAAATGTGCCTGAAACTGAGGAGAGCTCAAGCAGTTCTAAAAGTTCTGAAGAAGAAGAACCTCAGCCTCAACAAGTGAGGAGGTCAACCCGTGAAAGAAAACAACCTAATAGGTATGGGTTCTCTTTGATAGATTCTACTTATTCCTATGCTTTAATTTCTAGCACTGATGAGCCTAGGACTGTAAAGGAGGCATTTAAAATGTCTGATTCAGACTCTTGGTTAGAAGCCATGAATGAAGAAATGGCATCATTAAAAAAGAATAAAACCTGGAGTTTGGTGCCATTTCCTAAAGGCAGAAAAGTTGTGGGCTGCAAATGGGTATTCAAAAAGAAGATTGGTCTGGATGGCAGTGTTGAAAAATATAAGGCAAGATTGGTTGCAAAGGGTTATTCCCAGGTAGAGGGAATTGATTATGGGGATATTTTTTCTCCTGTAGCTAAGCTGACATCTATCAGATTTCTTTTGTCACTTGCAGTAGCGTATGACTTAGAGGTCGAATAGATGGATGTGAAGACAACATTTCTTCATGGTGATCTTGAAGAAGAAATCTATATGTCCCAGCCTGAGCACTTTGTTGAAAAAGGTAAAGAGAAACTGTTTTGCAAATTAAAAAAGTCTCTATATGGGTTAAAGTAGTCACCTAAAATGTGGTACCAGAAATTTGATACTTTTGTATTGTCTTTGGGATTTGTGAGATCAAAATCTGATCACTATGTTTATTATAAAGCTGAAAGTGATCAAGTCCTTATTATTGCTCTCTATGTTGATGATATGATGTTCATAGGCAATAGTAAGCTAATGATTTCTGATCTTAAGTCTCAGTTGTCTGCTAAGTTTGAAATGAAAGATCTTGGTGCAATAAGGTATATTCTGGGGATGGAGATAACTAGGGACAGGAATTCTAGAAAACTTTGGCTCAGTCAGTAAGTATATCAAGACTATTCTAGAGATATTTTGTATGAATGATTGCAAGCAGCTAGTTGTTCCAGTCTTGCAGGGAACGAAGCTATCTGTTGAAGACTGTCCAAAATATCCTACTGAGATGGAGGACATGACCAGTGTACCCTATGCTAGTGCAGAGGCAGTCTTATGTATGCAATGGTCTGTACAAGGCCATACATTTCCCAAGCAGTGGGATTTCTTAGTCGGTTTATGGCTAATCTAGGAAGAACACATTGGGATGCTATGAAGAGAGTGTTTAGATATTTGAAGGGAACTTCAGATTTTGCTTTGTGTTACCATGGGAACTTGGTTGAATCATAGAGGACTCTCAGCATTCGTGGATATGTAGATTCTGATTGGGTAGGGGACATTGACAACAGGAGATCCACCAGTGGATATACTTTCATGTTGAACGGTGGTGCAGTGAGTTGGATGAGTAAGCGGCAGGCTGTAGTTGCTTTGTCCACTACAAAGGCTGAATACATGGCAACTACTCATGCTTGTAAAGAAGAATTTTGGTTAAAACATTTGTGTTCTAATTTTGGTTTTGATGCAAGGGAAATAACTATTTTCTATGACAATCAGAGTGCAATTTTTCTGGCAAAGAATCCTACTTTCCATGCCAGGACGAAACATATAGATGTACAATACCACTTTGTACGAGATATGGTGGAGGATGGAAAGGTCAGTTTGGAAAAGGTTGATACTCTGGAGAATGTTGCAGATGCATTGACGAAGCCAGTGAGCATAGACAAGTTCAGGTGGTGTGCCAGTTCAATGGGCCTTAGTGCCCATGATTTTCAGTAAGTTTTGTTGTGCTCTGGAGGTCCCTATGTGATCTTCATCAAGTGGGAGATTGTTGGAAATATGTGTCTCAATCATCACAGGTTGTAACCTCTACTGGGGCAAAGTCGATGTGACATCCATCATGTCTGGCCGACTAGCAGTAGTAATCTTGTTGAATCAGATTAGGTCATTGTGACCTTGCAGGAGTCTCATTGAATGTTGTTTACTTTGGAGCCTATCGCTATGAAAGTTTGTTCATTTTGACCTCTCACTACTCGTAGAGATCTCTAGCCAATAGGCCATTCTATCAGATATCAGGGAGAGTCTTGGGAGATTGCTATGAGCTCTTAGCGATGTGTTAATATCTCATCGACAACATTTGGTTTAGAGTCATTGGGGAAACTCTCGCCGGAAGGAATACTATCGGTAAGAAGTCTTACCGATGAGGGAATGTCACACCGACTGTATTCTTTCGAGGTAACTCAAAAGGTCCAAGGAAGACGTCTTAGCAAACGTTGAATGTCTCACCAACGGGAACACATATGGAGTCTTCGCGGTAACATAAAAGATCTCGGTGTGAACTCTTAGCGATATACAATAGTCTTGCCAACTACTATTTGGCACTCAGTATGTCTGGGGGTTTCGGAGTGACGTCTCAGCGATAGCAGTTGAGTCTTGCCGAATGTTGAATGCTTCAGGGTAACCCTAAATGACTTGATATGATGTCTCGGTGAAAGACGATTTTCTGGCCGATGAAAACTCACATCTATGTGACATATGGAGCTTTGTTATGACGTCTCACTGAAAGCAATGAGTCTTGGCGATAGCGATACATGTGGTGAACATCGGTATGAGGTTCTGGTGACATGAGGAAGTCTTAGCGATGGTCTTTTGAACTCAATATAACATATTTCCAATAGGTAAACTCTTGGCGACATCGATGGTAAAGCTTTTGGGCATCGGGGAGACACTTCTTGTGTCTCACCAACATGTCGATACAATGTGAACTCTTTTGACTGAGAGATGACCATCTACGTGGCTGGTATTCGACCAATAGGAGGAGCCGAATGAGAACCGTTGGAAGACAGTTCATTGTGGCAGTTCTGTGAGGAAGCTCGATAGACAAGGGTGGCATGAATATAGTCTGGAATAGAATATGATGCTCGATTGGATTATCATATGGTTGGTTCGATCAACAGTTGGATGAACAGTTCATATTGTATCAGTGGATGAATTCTATTCTGTGAAGACTGTAACTTGTAGGTTCCTGTACAAAGATTGTTCATGGTGAATGCTGCTGTAATATGACATCAGAAAGATAAGTTTGATATTTGTATGTAATCTCCATTACTATAATACAAAGTGATTTCTCTTGGTGTGGTGGGTTTTTCTGCCGTAAGGGTTTTCCCACATATATCTGGTGTTCATATGTGTTTGTCAAATACTTTCTTTCGGTTATCTCTTTCATGTGCATCTTAATTGGACTATAATTGTAAAATTTAAAAGTGTATCTGCATTCTTCCCTGAGGTTTTGATGTTAGGAGAATTGTTTCCGCATCTGATTTTCCTTACAGGAGTATCTTGTCCATCAAACTCATTTTCAATAGAAAGAGATGGAGGCCCTATGGAGATATGAGCAAAAACTGAAGGTCCAAAAAAGGAAACATATAGACCAATAAACTTCTCTTGAAAATATAATTGATTGGAGGAATGAATTTGTAGATACTTAAAATTTTCCTAGCCTGTGAACTAGCATTTTAACACTAATATTCATCTTTTCCTAATGATTGAATAATGTTCAATTATTTAATTATTGTCTTAAATCATATTTCTACTATTAAATGACTTTATGTTATTTAATTAATTCATTTTAATTAATCTTCTTGATTAAATAAGTAAATATTATTTATTTAATTTATGTTTAATTAACATTCACCCACAGTTCCTAAATTAAGTAATTACTTTAATTATTTAATTATCCCTCTTCTCTCAACATTATCCATTCATCATGAATAATAAAACATTTTATTTATTTATCTAATTCTCACTTGCACATTCCTCAATTAATTAATTATTATCCTCTCATGCAAATCTAAATTTGTCTTCTAACTAACACTTTCTTTCACTTCACTTCTCATTCAACTTGTTAACTCACACTATCTTCCACATAATTAAATAATTATTTTTTTTGTTTAAATAAAAGTGGCTAGGCCACTGAAATTTTTTATTATTTTGAGAAATAATTCTTACAAAATCCTAGTTTAGGGGAGCATACCGGCAGGAAAGAACCAGGAGAAGAAAACCTCTGGTTATAGCTCCAAGCAAAAGAACTAAAGTCACAGATGGTGATTACAGAAAAAACCCAAGGACTAGCCCAAACAAAGATCCCAAATACAACTTTTCTACTCAAAGAAAGAACAACCCAATAGAACTGGAAGGTCAACAAAGACCTTAATCAACCCCATCCACCCCGGGAACTTGAACTAGCTTCGTAATAGGATAGCAGCCATAAATGTTCCAAAGAAAATCTCTTCTTTGACTTCACGACTGATGAAGATACTCTATTAGATCTTGCAGCAACTTCGAATAGGAAGTGGAGAGTAAGGAAAAGGTTTACACCTATGGTAATTAAATAAATGTTATTTAATTATGTCACTAATTATTTTTTATTCTTATAATTTAATTAAATAAATTATTGTTATTTATTTAATTATTTATTATTCACACTTCTTGTAAATTAAGTAATTACATTAATTATTTAATTCTCCTCTTTTATCTCAAACATCATTCATTAAAAAATAAACATTTTATTTATTAATTAATCTTATCTTACACGTTCCTCAATTAATTAATTACTTTAATTAATTATCCTATCATGCAAAAAACAAACTCATCTTCTATCTCAATATTATCTTGCATGTTCCTCATATAATTAATTAATTATATCATACATTATTCCCTTAAATCTTAACTGAAACTCTCTTCCAGTCAACTTATATTAATTGACCGCTCTTCTAATCAATCACTTCTCTCAACACTTCAATCAATATCTCATGCAACCAGTTGTAGTTAGTTAACTAGGAAATCAATTCCTCTCATTAATTCTCAGCCTTTGATCTCAAATCAACACCTCTTAATCCAAATTGTTAATTTAATTTCCAAAAATCTATAAAATAACCCTTCATCCTTCTCATTCATGACCTATAATTTTCATAGTGAAGTCATGTTCTTTTGATTCTTGAGAAATTGAGAATTTATCATAGCATCTAGGTCATCACCTTACATCAAGCTTTTGCAACTATCATTGAGGATCTTGTGTTGAAGCAATTTGACATATCAAACAACATAAGCTACTCTGAAATGGGATGGTAAGGTTGTTCTCATTTTTAGATTTAATTGTGTCATTGTTTTGATTAAATTTTGTTTGAATTCATTAACTTGTTTGTAATCACATTTCATTAGTATTGTGGTTTTATTGTTTATGATCAATTCCATAATTTCCCCTTAAATTAAATGGCATGCCTAGTGGGACCCTTATCCCTAATCTAACATTTTTATCAATATTTTCATAAGTCACACTTGTTACTGGCGCACAATCATATTTTAGAGAATTTGTAATCATTAACGGGGTTGCTACTATACCTAAGAAGGGTTGCTACTGTATCTAAAGAATTATGCTATTGCTGAATCATGCCATGGTTGTCGTAAAATAGAGTTGCTATTGTATCTTAATAGGGTTTTTATTGTTTGAACATGATCGCTTCTATCACAAAAAAAGTTCTCTATTGCTGGTAACAAAGTGTGGTTGTTTTCAATTTTTGTAATCTTATTACAATATATTAAGGATTTTTCAAGTTACTAATCTCTCATTTGCAGCTTGTGATGTTGGGAGAACAAAGTACACATTTATTTTAGTGCTTTAAAATAATAACAACAAATCATAATTGCTTTCTTGGTTAAAATTGACGTGAATGTATCACAATTTTGTTTTAATGCTTTAAAAAGAACAACAAATCAATTTATTTCTTGGTTAAAATTGACATAAATGTCTCACAATTTTGTTTTAGTTCTTTAAAAATAAAAACAACAAATCAATTGCTTTCTCAGCTAAAATTGACATGAATGTCTCACAATTTTGTTTTAGTGCTTTAAAAATAACAAAAAATCACAATTAATTTCTCAATTAAAATTAATGTGAATGTCACACAATTATATTGGTGCTTAAAAAAAGAACAACAACAAATCACAATTGCTTTCTTGGTTAAAATGTACAGTGTGCTAGAACATGCCATTTTTCTTTGGGCTTTAAAAAGAACTGCTTGTTTGTCATAATTGGTGCACTTGCACAAATCATCCAAGTCATCCTTTTTATTTATTAGAGGGTCCTACTTTGAGATACATCCTACAATGGAGAACTCAAGGTGATAAAGCATGTTTTCCAATGAGCTATATAAAGTATGAGAAAATGGAAGTAAGTAGCTTAAATATGGGGGCATTATACCTTGCACAGTCTACTCTCATGCAAGCGTATGGTCTACTTAGGGGAAACTAGAGACTTTGGTGTCTCACATATGAAGTATACCTTTGGTGTTCATGGTGTCATTACATACCTTTGTATCTAGAGGCCAATCCAAGCTTTCTGAAATGATTCTTCAAATTAGTGCATGGGATTCACGTTGTTCCCAGAAGTTACTTACCACATCCAATATATGGTTGAGGTGTAAGGCTTAAGATTTCATTCTCTTTTACAAAACTAGGAGCATCAAGGTGGTACATGACCTTGGTATGTATTATTCAACTCCTCCATAGATACATATTGCATCACTCTTTTGGGAGTGAGGTAAGCCTATTATGAAGAAACGTACCTTTACTCCTTAGGTTGTAATTAATTGATCTTGTTTGAGCTAGACCAATGAACCTTATTGAAAAATGTATGAGTAATATCCCCCTACCTTGAGTCAGTTATTGCATACTCTGTCTGCTATATGTATCACTTGAAAATCAATTTCAACATCAGAGTTAAACTTTCAAACTTACAAAATTATCAAAATTGAAAATAAAAAAATGGATTCACACTAGTAAAAAAACTATGTCACTATTATGAATCAAGTCGCTACTTTCTTAAAACACAATCACTATTGTTTAGAATCAGTTGCTATTGCCTAAAAAACCAGTTTGCTATTGATAATCAGGTCGCTATTACTTATTCTATCAATCATAAAAAAAGAAATAGAGTTGCTACTATTATTTATTCCTCTACTACATCAGTAAAAGCTCACTACTGTCTCAAATTATACCGCAGTTGTCTAAAAATGCCACTGCTATTGCATTATTTCTTATCTTAGACTTATTAGAATTGACCTCAAACATTGTCATAAAATCTTGCTTAGTTGTTACAAAAACATCACAATCAGATTTGCATCAGACCTTATCAAAAAATTTGGACATCATTAGTCTTTTAGACCATCCTTTGCATTGTCATCATGGATCAAACATCAAACCAGCTTTTAGACACATATCAAATACAATCTATCAAACATCATCATCTTGCTAGAGTCTTTATCAAATCAGCTTATCATCTTGTGGTCTTGTCAAATTTAGTGGAAATTATCCTCTCCCTAAGTTACTAGATTACTATCATCATCCCTTACTTGTCCTCACGAGTTGAATTAAAGTAGAGAAATCAACATATCCTTTATCAACATCTTTTGAGACTTAGACAATATCAATCAAATCTTGTCTATCCTTGTGTCTGTAGACTAAGAATCATCTTTAAACATCCAAAATCCACTCATACTCTCATTGTAGGGTTGAGTATCAAAAACATCCTAGCAACATACAAATCATGAAGTCACTAAAAACATGTCAATGCCAATCTATTACCCAAATCCAGTTCTACTCTATACACCCATGGGGTCATCATATCCTATAAATTTCAATGATATATCAATTATAGATTCCCCTAATCAAAATCTTGGAGCATCTTGTCACATGGAATATTTCAATCAAGTTCAAAACATACAAGTCTATGATCAAAGTATGAATCTTCCTCAATCCAACATTATATTTCCAAATCAATACATCCCAAACATAAACATGTCAAATCCTCACATAGTGAATTATGGGATGGATTCATTCATGCCTAAACAAATTCAAATACCACATAAAAATTAAAATCCTCACCCATATCAAAATCACTTTTATCAAGGGTCAGAACAACATCAAGTAGTATTGCAACAACATCAAGGGTTTCAAAATCACCATCAAGGACAAAATCTACAACATCAAATTGCCCTAAATTCACTTTCCAAATTAGTTGAAACACTTTTCTAAAAAACATCTCAATCTCCAAATCAATGCATTCCTCATCAAATTCATCAGAAAATTTATTTACATCAGCAACAAAATCCATTCTTACAACATCAAAACATGGCATATCATCAACAACATCAACAATCATAAAAAAACAACAATTCTTGCCATCCCACAAAACCAATAAACATGAATACACTCTTTTAGAGGAGACAATTGAGGTGGTGTTAAAAGAATTAGTCCATGCTAAACTTATCACACTTCTAAAATCATTAGGTGATTACAAACCTATCTTCAAACCTCCAAGATATGATGACAAGGCTTATTGTGAATATCATAGAGAAAAAGGCCATGATGCATCAAACTGTTTTAAACCCAAAAATATCATCCAAAACCTTATTAATCAAGGAGAAATAACTATTGATGAAAAAATCAAGGTTCAACCCCTAATGATAACACTCAAGATCCATCTACCAATGATCACGTTGACAATGTCTCTACATCATCCAATGATTAAGATGGCATATCTCAAGAATTTATTCCCAAGCATGATCAAAATCCTACACCAAAGTTTAGAAATGATCCTTTCCAATATATATTGACATCATTTGACCTCATGGTTGTTGATATTGAAGAAATCCTTAATTCAACACTTGATCCAAATTCATTTGAAGATCAAGAGAATCTTAAACCAATACCCATGCCTAAGGAGGACATTCAAGAACCCTTTGTAAGCAATCCATCCTTTGAGATTGAAGCATGTTAAGAACTTGATCCAAAGCATATCAAAAGCAATTATGAAATCAGTCAAGATCAAGGATCCAAGTCTTCTCAAGATCTAACAGGTCTATTCCAATCTAATACTAAAGATAACTCTAATAAAAGTCAAGATCAAAGATCCACATCTACAAGATACTATAATGATTTAATGGGTATCTTCCAATCCATACAATATTTTGTAAACAAGGATCATATCCATATATCACCCACTCCTATATCTACCCATGAGATGTTTACTCCTAAATGACATGTAGATGATCTTCATCTAAAACAAGTCTCAAACTCTTAACATCTTTACACTTGATCAAGACATAGCAGAATCCATATACATATTAGAAATTGATCATGAAGAAGACTTCTACATGAATTGTGAATTAGAAACATCCTTTGAAGAAAAAATAGAAATGGATCATGAAGAAGACTTATACATGGATTGTGAATTAAAAACATCCTTTGAAGATCAAGCCGAAGATATCAGTGAAGAATTTATCCCACATATTGAGGATCCTATTACTTATAAACTTGGATCACTTACCTTTGTCAGACCAAGCTATCTTATTGATAAAGAAACTATCACCTTTGAATATCCAAAATAGAGCAGAGAAGGATTAGCACTTTGTTTCCAAAATAAATCATATTTAGTTACAAAAAAATTGTCAATAGATGCAATATAAAGAAAAAGGACTATGCCTACATGAATAGCGTATCCTAGAACTAGTGCAGATTATTAACAATCCTAAGCATCAAGGTCTTGGTTATTCAGTAATTATGGAATCTAAACATATCAGTGACACCTCTATAATACTAGGAAAAACTTTATCTAATGCAAATACCAACATGGGGAGCATGAAGATTCCTTATGATGAAATCGATACCAATGCTACAACCATTTGTATCATGAATCATCATCCACACATTTTTCTACCATCTAATTGGGACCAACAGTAATAGAAAAAGTTATATCAAATAAAGGAACAAGTCATTGAAGAAAAAAAATTGACAAAATAAAATGGACAAGAAAAATTAAAATGGATGCCAAAGAAAAAGAAAGAAAATTATCCCTATCAAACTCTAGTAGCTAAAGAAATTATGGGGCAACTTAAAAAGGGAAGCTCATCCATCAAAAATGGCCATTAATGCAAAATAAATATTCAAGAGTGACCTACAAGGTATATCAAGAATTTGGTCACAATAAAATCTCCATATCCACCCATCATTGCTCATCATCCTAAATTTGGAGAGTCAAATATTCCAAACTATCAACCAATCCATCTGCATCTCATATCTCTCAATGCATTTCACCATCCACTTCGACATCCAGGATATGAAAATCTCACATTAACCATGTGTTCGTAGAAACTCTTTATCATTAGGACTCTAAGGGACTCTATCATGATGTGTGCATCTAGATGAGGTTAACTTTGGTATTGACAAAGTAGACAAGAGAATCCAAGGGTTACATTCAAGCGCCCATATCTTAGCAAAAAAATTCTCCAAGAAGGATAGTTTTGGAACATCATGACAAAAAAAACATCTATATTAGCACCAAAAGCATCTACATCAAAACCACCAAGTGGTTCAACATAAGCATAAACCTTAAAAAAAAAAAATTTAAAAAATCAGGAAAATAGTCAAGAGAAAAATTGTCCTCTAGTGAAAACCACTATGGTGGTGCTTTGGACAAGTACCATGATGAAAACCTTACAAAAATGTGTTATGAGTAGAATCAAGAATCTACATGTGCCATTTTAGGTGGAAACATCTCATATTATCCATAATAAATCCAACATTCCATCCATCATCCATCCATCTTATCCATAATAAATCCATGAACCATTCATTCAACCCATTTTTCCATCCAAATCCAAGTTATCTTGATCTTGGCAAAGGTTTGGTGTACACTAGTTCACACTTTCTTATGGAAAACATCTTGACATGGGTCACTATCATCAATCCTATCCTATCCAACATTATCTAAGCCATGAGGTATTATCCAAAGGGGCATACTCTATCCAAACATGTTATCCTATATCACAAGGTAATCCTTGGAATCCTTTACATATCTATCCATCCATTCATTTATCCATGCATCCACTCATTGCATTCCCTACATTGGGGGTAGGTACTTACATCTTGCTTCAAAATAAATCTTGATCTATGTCTTCTATCTCACATTATGATCTAGGCATCGTCCAAATAACCCAAATAATCCATATCAATTGCATCTTGCTAATGCTTCAACATGGTATCAAAAAATTCAACAATCTCGTTCCTAGCTTGGCTACAAATCTCGATCAATCATTATCTTGGGATGTATCCTTCCCAATCCTCGTGTTGTTCCTATCTTGACAACACTATCCTTGCATTGTTGTGTATCCTCAACAATGTTATCATTATCTATAATTACTCAATTAGATCAATCAATTTTAGTCTAGCTATCAACAGGATCTCAAAAGAATTGATATCCCTACATACCGATATCTCTTCATCATTCATCCATATGATCATCATCAAAAATACAAAAACCATCCAAATATTCTCAAAAATACAAAAACATCAAAACATAATCAAAACATAAAAACATGAAAATATCCTCTGAAAATTTTAAAAACATTCAGAAAACTTCAAAAATCCTATAACCATCATCGCCTATCCATAATAAACAAATTATCACCTTCACCCTTTGACAAAGAAAAAAACCAAAGAAAACATCAAAATCCAAAACTTCCAAAAAAAAATCATAGAGACTTGATCATTATCAAACTGAAACAATGCCTAAGTGTTAGCTACCTCACCTTTTGAAATCATCATCAACATGCTGACATGTGTCTTAACAGTTAAATCGTTCCTACAATAAATATAATTGATAGATAATATCCTAAAGCATCAAAACATCTATGACAAGTGATACTGCACAACATTGTTTATCTTTTGATTTATCTTATTGTATAATTCCTAGGATCTCTTGAGGATTTCCATAAGGATTTAGAGAAGAAGGAATGGGTCATTGATTTTCTATTTCATATTTAATGCTTGTTGGATATTTTTTGCGATACTACCATGGTGAATACTTGCCTTGTGTGTGTAGGGATAGTCTCGAGTAATACAACGACTAGTGCATATCAAGTTCTTCATACCTTTTGTGTATTAGTCTCTTTACTTTGATGGATTTATTCTCTCGAACATTACTCTAGCAAGGTTTTCGTATGTCTAGTATGAGCAAGAATTTATTTGTAGAGTCAAAGTCCACACAATAGATACAAAGTCACCTTGGTCATTAATACCTTGGTGCATCATGTCTATTTGCTACATTAATAAGGATTGGTATACTCAATCTCCATGAAGTAAAAGAAAACTCATCATGTTTTACAAATCATCAAATCATTATCCTTCATTCATTATCATCAATTCATCCATATCATCAATCAATCATAATATATGGTTTTTCAACAATTAGATCAACATCATCCAATTTCTTCTATCATCTAAATCCTACTAACAATTTCTTCTAGTCAACATTTCTTTTATCAATCCTTGCACTTAAGCGCATCACATCAACTTGTTAGAAAATTCATCATGCTATGCCGCCATCACCAGGTATATTGGGGAAAATCCAAAGCAAGAATTTCTAAATTTTCTTTGACACAATGCTCAAAATTGCATTGTATCAAAGAGGGGAAAAATGTAGATACCTAAAATTGTCCTAACCTATGAACTAGCATTTTAACACTAATATTCGTCTTTTCCTAATGATCAAATAATGTTCAATTATTTAATTATTGTCTAAAATCATATTTCCACTATTAATTAAATGACTTTATGTTATTTAATTAATTCATTTCAATTAATCTTCTTGATTAAATAAATAAATCTTATTTATTTAATTATATCTTTAATTAACATTCACCCACACTTCCTAAATTAAATAATTACTTTAATTATTTAATTATCCCTCATCTCAACATTATCCATTCATCATGAATAAATAAAACATTTTATTTATTTTTCTTATTTATTTAATTATATCTTCAATTAACATTCACCCACACTTCCTAAATTAAGTAATTACTTTAATTATTTAATTATCCCTCTTCTCTCAACATTATCCATTCATCATGAATAAATAAATTTATTTATTTATTAATCTAATTCCCACTTGCACATTCCTCAAATAATTAATTAATTTAATTATTTGTTATCCTCTCATGCAAACCTAAATTTATCTTCTAACTAACACTTTCTTTCACTTTACTTCTCATGTAACTAGTTAACTCACACTATCTTCCACATAATTAAATAAATATTATTTAATTATGTCACTAACTATTTTTTATTCTTTTAATTTAATTAAATAAATTATTATTATTTATTTAATTATTTATCATTCACACTTTTTCTAAATTAAGTAATTACACTAATTATTTAATTCTCCTTTTTTTATCCCAAACATCATCCATTAATAAATACAAATTTTATTTATTAATAAATATTATATTTCACGTTACTCAATTAATTAATTAATTTAATTAATTATCTTATCATGAAAAAAGAAAAATCATCTTCTATCTCAATCTTATCTTGCATGTTTCTCCAATAATTAATTAATTATATCATGCATTATTCTCTCAAATATTAACTGAAACTCTCTTTCAATCAATTGATATTGATTGACCACTCTTTTGATCATTCACTTCTCTTAACACTTCAATCAATATCTCATGGAACCAGTTAACTAAATCATGCAACCAGTTGTAGTCAGTCAACTGGGAAATCAATTCCTCTGATAGCATCTAGGTCGTCACCTTACATCAAGATTTTGCAAATATCATGGAGGCTCTTGTGTTGAAGCAATCTGACATATCAAACAACATAGATTACTCTAAAATGGGATGGTAAGGTTGTTCTCATTTTTAGATTTATTGTATCATTGTTTTGATTAACTTTTGTTTGAATTCATTAACTCATTTGCAATCACATTTCATTAGTATTGTGGGTTAATTGTTTATGATCAATTCCATAATTCCCCCTTACAAAATCAACTCTAGGGTCTTGTGTAGAAAATCATGGAAATGTTGAAGTAGTTGAGTGGTCTATGTGATTTTTTTATACAAGGAGCCTATGATGATAAAATATCAAGCTAGATAATTTATCCATCTATATAGTTCTACTAAAATAGTTAATAAATATTTCCAAATATAAATAAGATAACTATAATAGAATCATAGTCTACCAAATTTGTAAAAATATTAAAAGATGTTAAGGGTAAAGAAGTAAACAAAAAATATAAATAATTAATAATATTTTTAGTTTTAGCCTTAATTTTGAAAATTTTAATGAAATACGAAAAACCTACAATGTACTGATTATTATTCTACCCTATCATACACACTATAAATGCAATATTATAAGGAATTTGAAAAACTATTTGAGTTAAGTGCATAAAAACACCATATTACTTGCACAAATTTCACACACTAAGCCTTATTCAAAGCACTTAATAAGATTTCACCAAGTAATTCAACCTAAAGAGCATAAAAAAGAAAATACATCACCAAAAATGGAGATACAATTTAAAATAAAATAGGCATGGATCCTTTGATTAATTCATAATGGGTGATTATAACTTCCAACATGATTGCCCACACTAAAAAAATTGATAGTTTTATTTCTTTTCAAAATATTTGACCTTTGACAATGTTTCTAAAACTAACATATTTACCTCTTACGTGCACCTAATACTATACATACAAGAGCAAGTTGCTCTAGATATTAAATTGATCCGTAGGCCCAAAATATACAAACTACACTTATTTCTAATATACTTATGGCCCAAAATTAAATAACACACTTTATTATGTAGGAATGATAAAATGAATTACAATTTGACACACTCAAATTGAAGAGTGGTTTATTATATCATGTTAGAAAGAATCAACATGAAGAAGAAAGAAATAAAATGGGAACTTAGCTCATTGCTACTCTACTGTAATATTTGATTCTACTTTCACCTTCACTGGTGTATGAACAAGGCCTATAAATTTTACAATTTCTTTAGAACTAAGATCTCCTTTTGGAGAAATTATGCATAGGACCCTTACATTCTTACAAAAGAGTGTATTCTTAACTTTATCCATAACATCATCCATCTCTAGAATGCTAGCATAGAAAAAATTAAGGTTCCCATTCAGTTCTCTTTAGTTCATCAATCAACTCCTTTGTTTCCTTACTATCCTAGTGAACTCCTTAATGATGTTGGTAGCTAGAAGATCCTTACCCAGATGCTCCTAAAATGTGTATGGAAGGGCCTTAATAAACTTCTCAAATATACCATAACTATATTAGTAGCCTCCTACGTGATGAACTTTCTTATGTATGCCATCAACACTTTTCTCCTCTATTTAGTACATTCAATCCACTCCACATGCATTTCTATTTTGTCATTTGGTAAAAAATATTTGATTTGTATCTTTATAAATGTATCCCTATCCATTCATTTAATCTAAGGTAGGTTTCATCTATTAATATGATCAATTCATCAAACTTAATCATAACACCTGCTTTATTATTTACTTTGTGATAACACCAGATGACCTCGTAGATCAACCTACTTCCTTATGTCTCAAGAGAATTCTTCCATGACATGGTTTCACTCACTCCACTACGAACATCTTGTTCTTACTTTTCTATTTTCAAAGGTTTCAATATTATAGGAGCATATGTATTTGAAGCCTCTAGACCCACAAGGTAGTTGATATATGTAGCAAGCTTACCAACTTAAGCCTTGAATTTTTTTCTTGATCTTCTTATATTTATCCATATGACCTAGGATGGAAGATATTGAAGTATATAGAGATTTATTCTCTCCCTCTCATGTTTAATTTTCTAAACTAACCATTTGCATTTTATATTCCCTTGGATACATTATAGCTTTATCCTCATTTGTAAAAGGGGTTGATAGATCTCTTTCACATTAGTTGAGCCTAGAAGATTCCCACCAACCTTGATAAATTCTCTAAAATAGGTTTATATTTTCTTTGTATTTTGTCAATAATAGAGTTCAACTAAATAAGTAATCCTAATTCTATTGCTAAAATATCTTATATGTGTTATAGGTGGACTTGGGCTATCTTGAGGGAGTGGAGAAATGTATACTTGGAGGAGGATGAGGTAGTGGGATCCCAATGGAGGTTGATCTTAGAGAAGAAGGAGGTAAAGGATCCACCAATTGAGTTAGAGAATGATACTCCTAAGAAGATGGCATATCATCATGAATCATACCTTCTATTCAAGCCTTTGTAGGTATCTAAATTTATTCTTGAATTGGTACATCCTATAACTCTTCAATACTTAATTCTTCCCCTCCAATATATATATTTTAAGATGTTTACGTATGGAGGAGGATGAAAATTATCTATACTACACCCTTGACAAGAGGGATTACCATCATATAACAATAGTATCTAATTATTACCTCATGATCATCCAAGCAATTAAACCATAAGCCTTCAATTGTAAGTATATGTATTTAAAAAATGACCTAATCAAGAATATAATATTTCTGATGAGATTAAATCTATCTTAAATTCATGTATATATATTTTAAGATGATCCATATCCTAATCTAATGTATTTTCATTCTATATATTGGATCATGAATAATATACCACCCATATGGGTAAAGAGACTCTAGCATTTTTTTTATTCGCAATCAACTTATGTATCATGCTTTATGAAATTCACCCACTCTAATGTGGGAAAATATTTTAAACTATATAAATTAGTTTCTCAAACCCAACATTACTTTATTTTCCTCCAAAGGCAACATCTTTTTGTTATAATTCTCTACACACCTTATAGTGGCATCACCAAACTATAGGTGTCGATTTGATTCAAGGCTAGAAAATTGGCTCTAAAAGAAAAAAAGTACACCAAGTATGAAATTATATAGCATCTAATGGATTTCAATACCTTTGATAATTGTTTATGTAGTGTATTATTGATGAGAGTGGCTTACTCTATTCTCATCACATCAAAAAACTAAATAATAAAGTAGCATATCTAGAGATATAAATTCCTAGCACTAGGTAAACCAAAGGTCCTACTATAAAGGGTAATGAAATATTTAGGGTCCTCCTATAACTCACTTTTTTAAATGACTCTATTCAACATCATGGTTGAATTCCTTCTATACATTAGAAAATTATTATTAATTAAGTTGGTAACCGATGTAGTCCTTCTTTCATAATAATGTAATGTCTCCTTCATGTTCATCTTTTCATATTGGTCATAGGTAGGGTGTTGCAAGTATGAGAATATTGGTGTTTTCATTGATGTCAACAATCTTGTGTTGTAATTAGTGTCAACTATATGAGAAAGATTTTATTGAAAGGATTTGTAGTTGGTATTGAGTTGGTGTGTAGTTGGTGTTGATTCTTTGATTAGTTGCATTATGTTGTCATTAGTAAGCTATTGGTGTCAACCTCTAGTGTTACTTTGATAAGATTATATTTATGAATGTATGGTTGAGTTGTTATGTTGGCTTGGTGGTGATGAGGAAGTACTAAAGTGTTTCTAGTGCTTGGTTTCCAAATGCTTTTGAGAAAGTTAAATAAAAAGAGGAAATAGTGTGTTGCAGTGTGTTTAGTTTTGTAGAGTAGTATTTTGGTTTTGCTTTGCAGTTCTTTTGGGTTGAAGATATGCTTGTGAAATTTGGATATGTTGATCATAGGTGTTCAGAGGTGTTGCATTCAGAATTTGGTATGCTGGATTGTTGTGCAGAGGAAGTTGTGTTCACCAATGTGTGAGCTATATATTGTAGAGGTGTCTAGGAGAAATTTTCTTACTCTACATTTCTCCACAAAGTGGTTTCAAGTCTTGCAGATCTAGAAGAGTGTTGGTAGTGTGTGTATCTTTCCTTAGATGAATTTGTTCATGGTTTGGTTCTTTGTAAGTTAGTTTTTTGTGTTATAGTGTATGGTAGAGTTGTTTGAGTGTACTAGGTGTGTACATTCTTCAAGTGAAAGATGTTGCAAAGGAACTTTTTGGATTTTAGGGTGTTTGTGGAATATTCTAGATCATGTTATAGTGTTATGTGGTGACCATGAGTCATATTTGGATTTGAGGAAGCATGTACTTAAGTGTTAATGGTGTTAACACAGGTTCAGCTGACCTTAGGTGTTTACACTACTTGCAAAGTTGCCAATATTTTTGTGGAAGTGTGGTGTGGAATGTATGAGTGGATTTAGGTCCTAGTTAATATGTGTTGTGGTCTACCTTCATTCCTATCCACCACAAGAATCTTTTGGTGCCAACCTAATTTGAATTTACATGGTTGAGTTGCATAACTGACCTTGGAGAATGTTTTCAAGGTTGAAGATGATATAAATATGAGTTGAGATGTTGAAGGATGTTAAGATAGATGAGTATTATGAGAGTAATGTGAATTACATAGTTGTAGAGTGCAAATTTGAGAAGTATAATGTGAGATTTCATGTGTTAGATTATTGAATGCAGTGAGTATAAGGTGTCTACAATTCTTTAGAAAGACTGCGAAGGTGTTGGTGATGATGTGGTGAACTTTTCTATCTCTTTGAGATAGATTTCTCATTGTAACACTCTTCTCTATCTTCTTTTCTATTTTGGTAGTGAGCCTTTCTTTCCTTTTGGAAATGAGCCCTCTGGCAGTGAGCCCTATTGTATTTGACATTGATATTAATTTATATTGTGAGTTAATTCAAACCATGGCTTTTCCCATCTTGGGTTTTCCATGTAAATATAGTGCCTCTTTATGCATGGTGTTGATTTGATTTAGTTTCTATTATTTTAATTCATGATAAATCATTCTAACATATTAAGGGTTAATTGAATTAATGTGGATCTGAATGTTTGTGAGTGTTTTGAAGTTTTAAGATACAATTGATTCACCCCCTCTTAGTTGTCTTGTGCATTCAACAATTGGTACTAGAGCAAGGTCCCTTAGAGGAAATCTTAACTACTTGAGGTAGATTTGGGATGGTTCATAAGAAATATGTTCCTATATTTGATGGATTAGATTACGCATTCTAGAAGACAAGGATGGAAGGTTTTTTGGTTTCTCTTATATTGGAAATCTAGAGGTCTATTGAAAGAGGATATACTGATCCTACAAATGGTTTGAGCACTGATGTTGAGATCAAGGCCTATGAAAAAAATGGTATTAAAGCAAGGTATGCTCTCTTAAGTGGTCTTGTTAATTTTGAATTGGTGAAAGTTATGAATCTGAAAACTAGTAGAGAAATTTGGGTAAAGTTAGAAAACATTTATGAAGGAGATGATAAGATCAAGCAAGCTAAGATGCAAAATTTAAAGATTATGTTTGAGACCCTACGAATGTTTGAAGATGAAAATATCACAAGCTACTTGCAAAAGGTGGATGAAGTTGTTAATGGCATCAGAGATCTTGGTGGAGAATTGAAAGAAGAAGAAGTAGTAAAGAAGGTACTTAGAACTCTTCCTAAAGCTTATAGTCGTAAAGTTTTTTCTATTGAAGGATTACAAAATTTGAATCAATATACCAAAGATCAATTTTATGGCTCTTTAACTACTTTTGAAATGAGAGAATTTCGTACAAGTAGTGCAAAAGTTGAGACTACTTTTAAGGATGGAAAACTAGAAAAGAATGTGGAATCAAATCAAGAGGATCTTGATGATGTGGAAGATAAATTTGTAAGAAGAATGAAAAATGGTACTAGAAAATATAGTGGTAAGTTGTATTTCAAATGTTTCAGTTGTGGAAAGATATGTCATTATTCTTCTAGATGTCTAAACAAAGCTTTGAATAACAAAAATAGGGAGAAAAAAGGTAAGATGCTTAAGAAAAGTTATTAATTTTTTATGATAAATATAATTATGGAGATGATGATGATAGTGAATGCTTGTTCATGACTTTAAAAGATGAATCTTTTTCTACTAACTCTAAGAGATGTGTGAAGGAAAGGGATCCAAAAGCAAGTGCTAAAACTGAAGGCACTTTGGTATCTTCTTTTCATGGTAGGTAGGAGAACTATTGGACCATTGACAGTGGATGTTCTAATCATATGACCAGTGATAAGAGTAAGTTTTTTAAACTTGGTAAATATGAAGGAGGGCTAGTTAGATTCGATGATGATACATCTACTAAAGTATGTGGAAAAGGTTCAATTAGTTTTGATGGAAAGCATAATACTGATGATGTTTACTATGTTAAGGGTTTAAGGAATAACCTTTTGAGTGTTGGAAAAATGTGTAGCAGGGGATACAATATTATGTTTCAGGATGATGGTTGTGAGATCAAAAAAGGCTCTGAAACTGTGATTTCTATTGGAAGAAGGATAGATGGAAATTTCTATCAGCTCAAAGGTGCTAATGGTTACTGTTTCATGACTCAGATAAATGAGAGTTGGATATTGACATAGATGAATGTGACATAAATTTTGATAACCTAGTAAGGATAATTTCAGTTCAAGCTGTGAGAGATTTTCTAAAGATTACAAAGCCTATCAAAAAAAAATTGTAAGGAATGTCAAATTAGAAAGAAAGCAAGAAGAAGCTTCAAAGTCAAAGAATAATATTCTATTAGACTATTAGAATTGGTATATATATATTTGTGGTCCTACCAGAGTAAGAAGTCATCAAGGTGATAGGTATTTCATTCTATTGATTGATGATTATTCTAGAATGACATGGGTTACTTTTCTCAAAGAAAAATCAAAATCCCTAGATAATTTTAAAGCATTCAAAGTTATGGTTGAGAATGAAATGGATATGAAAATCAAATGTTTGAGGTCTAAAAGAGGTGGAGAGTTCACCTCCAATGAGTTCAATATATTTTTTGAGAATCATAAAATAAAGAGGCACTTATTTTCCCCCAGGACTCTTCAATAGAATGAAGTGGTTGAAAGGAAGAATAGGACTATTCAAGAAGCTGCGAGAACAATGATGAAATAAGAAAATCTACCAGAAGTCTACTGAAGAGAAGCAATTCATACTATTGTTTATATGCTTAACATAGTACAAGCAAGAGAAAATAGCATAAAGACCCCTTATGAGCTATGTTATGGAAGGATTCCTACTATCAAATACTTCATAGTGTTTTGAAGAAAATGCTATATCAAAAGGGATGCAAAAAACTTCTAATGAAGGAATTTTCCTTGGATATTCTACTAAAATCAAAGCTTATCAGTGCTAAAACAAGAGACTAAGAAATATTGTTGAGAGTGATAGTGTCAAAGTTGATGAATACATGTAGAATAATTTAGTGGTAATTGATGGATATTAATCAAATGAGTCTACCTAGAGAGAAGAAGTGTAGATTGAAGAGGAAAAAGATCCAAAAAGATTCCTAAAACTTCTAAGTATGTGTAGAAGAATTATTCTAAAGAACAAATCATTGGTGATAAGAGAAAAGGTATACTGACAAGAAGGAAATCTATTGAAGAATAGGTAAATATATGTTTAATTTCTAAAGTTGAACCCAAAACAATGATTGAAGCATGCAAGGATGAGTATTGGATCAAGGATATGGAAGAAGAGTTAATGCAAATTGAGAAGAATCAAACTTGGGAACTTGTCCCAAGACCAACAAACAAGAATGCAATTGGAACTAAGTGGGTAGTTAGGAACAAATTAAATGAGAGTGGAGAAGGGGTAAGAAACAAGGAAAGGCTTCTATGTAAAGGTTACTCACAAGTAGAAGGAATGTAATTTGAGGTCTGGTGGCAAGAATGGAAGCTATTAGGATGTTTTTGGCTTTTGAAGCACATAAATTTTTCAAAGTTTATCAGATGGATGTGAAGTCTACTTTTTTAAATGAAGAATTAGAAGAATAAGTATACATAGAACAACCAAAAGGATTTCAGTTATCAGATAAATTGCATATGGTTTGCAGATTGAAGAAGGCATTATATGGATTGAAGCAAGCTCCCAGAGCTTGGTATGTAAGGTTAGATAGGTATTTGTTACAACAAGGATTCAATAAAGGTACCGCAAATAGTAATCTCTACTTCAAAGTTGAAAAAGATCAAATATTGATTGTGGTTGTATATGTTAATGACATAATTTTTGGAGGAAATGAAGCTATGTGTAAGAAGTTTTTAGAAGAGATGCAAAAAGAGTTTGAAATGTTTATGTTTGGGGCGATAATTTCTTCCTTGAGCTACAAATCAATCAAACAGATAAAGGTATTTTCATTTCAAAATCAAAATATGTCAAGGAAATATTGAAGAATTTTGGAATGGAAGATTCCAAACTAGTATGTACCCCTATGGTTACTGGTTGCAAGATAAAAAAGAATGATAAATCTCCTAAGATTGATCAAAGCAAGTATAGATTAATGATTAGAGGACTGCTATATCTAACTGCTACTAGACCAAATATCATGTATGCAATTTGTCTTGTGGCTAAATTTCAAGAAGATCCTAGAGAGTCATATGTTGCAACAGTAAAGAGGATATTCAGATACTTGAAAGGAACTTCAAATTATGGCTTATGGTATCCAGAGGATATTGATTTTACTCTAAGTTCTTACACAAATGCAGATTGGGTTGGTTGTGTAGATGACATAAAAAGTACAAGTGGTGGTACATTCTTTCTTGGATGCAGATTGGTGTCATAGCTAAGTAAGAAACAAGATTTAGTGTCTTTATCTACTGCAAAGGTAGAATACATTGGATTTGTATCTTATTGCACACAAGTATTATGGATGAAAAAAACATTAAAGGATTACATAGTGATATATGATGAACCAATTTCTATCTTCTGTTATAATATTTAAGTGCTATCAATATTTCAAAGAATTTGTATTGCATTCAAGGACAAAACATATCTCAATCTGATATCACTTTTTGAGAGAGAAGGTTGTAGAGAATAAAGTGAAGCTTGAATATGCACCTAAAAAGGATTAGGTTGCTGATATATTTACTAAGGCTCTTCCTAAGGATACTTTTGAGCATCTTCGAGATAATTTGGGGGTTATTGCCACTCCTTATTTGAACTAGATACATAAGGGGATGCATCAGTCCAGTGGATCTCAAGATTCATTCTTTAGTTTGGACTGATCTTGTTGGCTACCTCTCAGGGGAAGTAGGTAGTGACATTTTTGGTTGTTACAGCTAGGATGAGTAAGTGTTATTATGTAGTGCTTGCTGATTGAAGCAGTTTGGTGTGTGCTCCTAAGGGGGAGTATGTAGAGAAATTGTGAACAATATGATTAATGCCAAAGGGAGAATAAATGATGCAAATACTTTTTCCTTTGTCATTGATGTCAAAGGGGGAGAATGAGACATGCGAAAATGATAAGTTTCTAGAGATAAAGTTATCAAAGGGGGAGAGAGTGTGATGAGTTAGTTTTGAAAGGGAGAGAAAAGAGAAAAGGAAAAATGTATGGATCAAAGCTATTGTGTTTGTTGTTGATGGTTTTTCACATCATGTGTTGCCATCAATGACAAACGGGGATATTGTTGCAAGTATGAGTAGATTGGTGTTGTCATTGATGTCAACAAGCTTGTGCTTTCATTGGTGTCAATTGTATGAGAAAGTGTTTGTTGCAAGGATGTGTAGTTGGGATTGAGTTGGTGTGTAGTTGGTATTGAGTTGGTGTTGATGCTTTGATTAGTTGCATTATGTTGTCATTAGTAAGCTACTAGTGTCAACCTCTAGTGTTGCTTTGATAAGCTTTTGTTTATGAATGTATGGTTGAGTTGTTATGTTGGATTGGTGGTGATGAGGAAGTAATGAAGTGTTTTTGGTGCTTGGTTTCCAAGTGATTTTGACAAAATTGAATAAGAAGAGGAAAATGTGTGTTGCTGTGTGTTTAGTGTTGCAGATCAATGTTCTGGTTTTTCTTTGTAGTTCTTCCAGGTTGAAAATATGCTTGTTCAATTTGGATATGTTGATCATATGTGTTTAGAGGTGTTGCATTCAAAATTTGGTATGCTAGATCATTGTGCAGAGGAAGTTGTGTTCACTAGTGTGTGAATTGTATATTTCAGAGGTGTCTGAGAGAAATGTTCTTACTCCACATTTCTCTGCAAAGTGGTTTTAGGTCTTACAGATCAAGAAGGGAGCTAATAGTGTGTGTATCTTTCCTTAAATTAATTTTTTCATGGTTTGGTTCTTCAGAAGTGAGTTTCTTGAGTTATAGTGTATGACAAAGTTGTTTGAGTGTACTAGGTGTGTACATTCTTTGAGTAAAAGATGTTGTGAAGGAACTTGTTTGATTTCAAGGTGTTTGTGGAATATTATAGATCATTTTCAAGTGTTTTGTGGTTTAATTGAGTCATATTTGGATTTGAGGAAGTGTGTACTTAAGTGTTAATGGTGTTAACATAGGTTCAATCGACCTTGGGTGTTTACACTACTTGTGAAGTTTCTTTGATGTTTGTGGAAGCATGGCATGACATGTATGAGTGGATTTTGGTCCTAGCTAAAATGTGTTGTGGTCTTCCTTCATTCCTAATCCTTTCCACCATGGGAATGTTTTGGTAATGACCTAATTTGAATTTACATGGTTGAGATACATAACCAACCTTGGAGAATATTTTCAAGGTTGAAGATGATATAAATATGAGTTGAGTTGTTGAAGGATGTTAAGATAGATGAGTATGATTTGAGTAATGTGAATTGCAGAGTTGTAGAGTGAAATTTTGAGAAGTGTAGTGCAAGCTTTCATATGTTAGATTATTGAATATAGTGAGTAGAAGGTGTCTACAATTCTTCATAAAGACTGTGAAGGTGTTGGTGATGCCGTGGTGGACCTTTTTGTTGCTTTGAGATAGATTTATCATTGTAACCTCTTCTCTATCTTATTTTATATTCTAGCAGTGATCCTTTCTTTCCTTTGGGTAGTGAGCCCTATTGTATTCGATATTGATATTACTTTATATTATGAGATAATCATCACTGTGGTTTTTCCCATTTTGGGTTTTTCCATGTAAATTTGGTGTCTCTTTATGCATGGTGTTGATTTGATTCAGTGTTTGTTATTTTCTTTCATGATAAATCATTCTAACATATTAAGGTTCAATGGAATTAATGTGGTTCTGAATGTTTATGAGGGTTTTGAATTTTTAAGGTATAACTAATTCACCCCCCTCTTAGTTGTCTTGTGCATTCAACATAGGGATCCTATATAATCCCTCAATAACTTTACAATTGATACCCAATATAGTTTCTCCTATATGTCCAAGTATCTTCCTTTGTCTTAGATTTAATGCCTTGTCACAAGCTAAGACTAACTCTAGATATTGGAGTGAAGTAGGGAAAGCAACAACCCACACCAACCTTGATTTTTTAATGAATTAGGACATGAGTGTTATATCTCCTTTAGCATTAACCCTTTGAAAAAAATTTAGATATTCACATGTCAAAGATCAACATCTCCAATATCTATCTAAGGGAGAACTTTTTCAAACTAGTGAGGTAGCCCTTGTATTCATACTTCATCTCTTTTGGTGGCCATTTCTCTCCTTGCACATGCAATTATAAGCACACACAATGCCATTAGAGGATCCATCAATATACTCACCTAACATAGTTAGTGATAATGATCAATCTATATGTAGCTCACTAAATCATCTAATTTAATATGTAATTCAAATATAATGAATATACAAGCTTGAAAATGTCATCAAGGTTATACCATAATGTCTACCACAACTTAAGTATATATCTCTCAATAATAGCCTATCAAAGAATCAAAGTTTAGGATCCTATCATGGTTCATTATTTGATTATTAGGGAGCAAAGAAGTCTAATTCTCACAAGTAGAGATAGAGGCATGCCTTTAAATGATTTTAATCTATTTAATCATGCCTAAAAGAATCTATAGTTAAAGAATACCAAAATTTGAACCCAAAAGATAAAAGTAGTATGAGGTTTCACGGTTTTGGGATTGGCAGTAATTCATAACAAGTATGCACTTAAGGGTATGCATAAATTCATGAACTTATTATAAGATATAAAATGCACTAGTTGGGGATCAAACTTTGGGGAAATCAATAAGTACCTAAGTCAAGCAATAGTCAAAGTCATGATCATAATAAAATAGGTAAAGTAAATTAGTTGGGAATACAAATTTATAAAATTTAATGGATACTTGAATACGAACAACCATGGAATCATGATCCTAATAGAAAAAGTACTATAGAAATAGTCATGGATTAGAATTTAGGGATACCAAAAAATAAGTACATGAATAGGAGGATGATTAAAACCTTGAATTCAAAAAGGATTTTTTAACTAAATACAATAGTAGGACTTCAAATAAGACACTAAAAATTTACCCAAATAGGATTATGGCTAAAAATTAAACTCTAAAAGAGAGAAAATTCCAAGTATGAGATTTGGGTTTTGGGGGCCTAAAGGAATTTGTCTCAAAATACAATACTAAAGAAAAATCCCACAAGTTTAATGCTTAACATTAGGGCTTATGAGGCATGAAACCACAGCTAAAATATTCTCCCAAACCTTCAAAAACATATATGTTAGGTGGGAAATTATTCCATATGACTACGACATGAAACAAAGAAAAAAATAAAATTAAAAAATTAAACAAAGTGCAAATAAAAAATAAGAAAATAGGTTCCCTAGTGCATAATGACACAAAACAAAATAAAATAAAATAAAGCAAAGTTAAAACAAAGAAAATGAAAACATTCCACCATTATTGATCTAGGGAGGACCCTACTTGGTAAATGGTGATGAAATCAATGACAAGGTTAGAAGTGAGCACCTAACCCTACACAAACTATAAATAGGAACCAAAACTCAATCATGTAAGTAAGAAGGTACAAATCTAGGAAATGGAAGACTTTCACCAAATCACAAGGTCATAAAAGGAAATAAGTCAGTCACTAGAGGAGGAGGGAAGAAAAATATCAAAAGCTAAGTGATGTAAATAGTAGAAAAATAAAAATAAAAGGGAAACAACATGCATGAGAGAATTGAAATTAATGTGAAATTGAGATGCAAGTTAGGGTGACATCACATCCCAAGTATTTTAGTTTTGAATATGATTTGATAGTTATATTGGGATGACCAGATCTAAAATTTTGTCAAGGGTGACATAAAAACCCAAGTTGACAAATTTGGTCTATAGAAGGGTCGAGGTTTTGAGTTTCCTTCATATTCATGCCAAGATGACAAAAACCCCTAAAATAAACACAAACAAAAACTCAACACTAAAACAAATCAACCAAAAGAAAGAAAACATGCAAAATGAAAACAAAAAACAAAAAAAGGGAGATTTCTTATTTTTCTTAAGAAAAATAGGGTGTGTGTGTGTGCAAGTCGCAAAAAATGGAAACCATATAGGATAAATTATCTTGATTATTTTAATATCATCAACCCTTAAAACACCTATCATTTCTAATCTTTCTTAATTAAAAAAATAAAAAAGAAATCCAAACCCACTAGATGAAAAATTAGAAGATACCTCCTAATGAATGGTGAGACTACATAGTGTGTGTAAGTGGTCCATTCCTTCAAGAGTGAAGATAATATGACAATGATATGGGATCCTCCAAAAGCTACATAAGTATAGTTACATCCTCAACTAATCAATAATCTGTTATATTATGTCATGTGATTAAAAAGACATGATTAGTGAGGACTTGACTATTGCTTTACTACCAACCATAAATCCATATTCCCAATACATTTACCTCTAAATCCACTCAAAGCATGGATCTACTACTAGCTAGGAATTCCATATCCTTGGTATAGGTTATGTGAATCACCTAGATATTTTATTTCTCATCATATATTTATTTTCTCATTATTTCTCAACTTACAAACAATAAGGCCTACTTCTAGATTGAGAGACATACTGGTCATTATAGAAGAGTTTGACCTTAATATTTCTCACTCGAGGAGGACCCATAAATTTTTACCCTAACAAAATCAAGAACATTTAAATTATGTATAAAGTGAAAGATCTCAAAAATTTCTTCCTTGAAACCCATAAGTTTCTAGTCATTGAAAAACCATCATCCTAAGTTTGAGATGTGAGAACAAAAAACCAAAAAACCCATGTAACTGACTGATCCAAAAGTGAAGAATACCAATAAAAACCTCCATCCAAGTCACCCCTTAGGTTCATCTCCGGTGAGAATAAAGAAACACCCATTTAAATGATTTATAAAGGATAATAAACTATAGAAAAATAAAAATTACCTTAAAGAACAATAATAAAAACAACCTAAAATGGAAAGAAAACTAAACCAAAAATAAAAATAAAAAATAAAAAATAAAATATAGAGCCAAAGGACACAAAAACTTATGCTAACTATGTACAAGGAGGTTATTAAGACCTTTGGGAACTAAAGTAATGTTTAACATATTACCCATTAACTTGCAATGGGATAGGCTCTCTAGTCAAAGAACTAATCCTAAAGGTGTTGTCTCCTAATATATCATAAATTTGATAAGTTTAGGGAGGGGTGATCCCACAATAGTGGTTTACACTTTCTGGGACATCCTGATTTTTGTTGAAATCACATATTTTTAGAAAATATAATGATTTAAGCCTTGAAAAGTTTCATTTAAAGGATTCCAATTGAAGATGGTTTGATCAAACCACCTTAGATCAAACCACCTTGGATAGAACCCCGCTAGTTTTAAACCATACCTATAACGCAGTCTCCTTTACACCTATCAAAATGCTGATAAAAAATCACTTTTGATTTACCTTTTGGGGGATCAAATGAATTCATTTAAAAAAAAATTTTGTAAGTATTTACTCCTTATTATAAGCTTTCCAAAAATTATAATTTTAAATATATTCAATTTGATTATTATATTTATGTTTTATTTCTTGTGAATGTAGGGTTTTCACCAAAAATCAAGCTCTCTGTTCTACACATGTGGAAAAATAGTAGATCGATAAATTTTTTTTGAAAATATCTATGCACTTGATATTGATGTCCTTAATCCAACAAAAATAATAAAATTGAATTTTGTTACATACAAAAAAATTTGTGTTAGCAAGTAACCTATGTCTAAATTGTAACTTGTTTGACTCCAAAACTTAATTAAGAAAAAAATATTCAATAAAGCGCTATGAAACCAATTGCATGCACTAGATATCATAGTTATGAATCTAAATTTTAAAAAATTAGAATTTTATCCTTCATAGAAAAAAAGTTATGTGCTAGCAAGTACATGTCACTCTTTGAAAATGGTGTTTACTATTAAAAACTAGCTATCAAAGGAGATGGAAAAAGAAATGAAATTTGATTTGAATTGAAATTTTAAATATATTTAGAATCTACAAAAAAAAGTCACAAATCACTATTTTGCATCATCTTCAAATTTCTCACGGTTTAGTAGCTATAGGTGTACGAAATGAAGAAAAAGTTCAAAATGTTCATTTCAGTGTCAAGTTTGGCCAAAAAGTGTAAACTAGTATTGTGGGATCACCTAGAGGTCTCCTTTTTCTTTCTCTCACTTTATCCCACAAAAGGACAAGGTTAAATATATTAAAATAATTCCTTTTATCTATTTTTTTCAAGCCACTTTTTTTTATCATTGCCTACTATTTTGGTACATGTTCTAGGGAAACATTTATCTTTTCTTATAGGTTTAAAAAATCAATAATCTACCTTGAACATTATTTTCTATTTCTAAATATTATTTTGAATCAAATGTAAGGTTGAAATTCTCAAGTTGAATGGTAACACAATATTAAGCCCACAAATAATCCAATAAGAGATGTCTCTAGGGAAGTTCTAACCATAATCTTGTAATTTCATAAAGAATACTTCAATTAGGTGTGCTACTCTAGGATTTTTTTTGTGATAGTTTTTTAATAACATCGGCAATACCATTGCCTTGTGGATAATAATAGGAAGAAAATTCTAAAATTAAATTATTCTCAAAAGATCATTTTCATAAATTAATTGAGGAAAAGGTAATACCATTATAACATATTAGAGAAAAAGGCATCCCAAACCTAGTCATAATATGTTCTTCCAGAAACATTGTGAAAAGCTCACTTGTGAAATTTTTATATGCTATCACTTTTATCCATCTTGTGCAATATTCTATCATTTTCAAGATAAAATAATTTACTATAGAATAATTAGGCTTAAACATACTAATAAAACCTAGGCCCCTTTGGGAAAAATGATGTACCTCATAAATAGGCTACAAGGGCATGGTAATGTTTTTCTCCTTATATGTAATTTTTTTTGGCAAGTGTGGCATGTATTTTCATGTTAAAAAAAAATATTTAAATAAATGAGGCAAATAATATCCAACCTTGAGAATTTTATGAGTGGTTCCATCACTAGAGCCATTTCTTTTTCCATACTTATCATGGAATTTAGATAAACCCTGAATTTCTTTCATCTTATTCAAACATCCTAAGTATATGCCTTCATAGTTTCTTCTATAAAGAACACCAAAATTAATAATATAACTATTAATTTTCATTTTGAGTGCCCTCATCTATAAGGTATTCAATATTATTGGACACCTATTTTGGAGTAGAGATTAAAGGACATCCTTATACCTATCATAATTTATAATGGTGTCTATTATGTATTAATAACAAACTACTTATGTTTCTACTTCAACTAAAGATTTCAAAAGGCCTTAACCTCTTAGCCAATTTCATGGGATATTTCTAAATCAAACTCCTATATGATTTTTATCCATTTCCCTCTCTTTTCTACTAAATCATTTTTCATTAATAGATATTTAACTATTTTAGTAGGTCAAAGGGTAGAACAAAGCATACCAAAAAAATATCGACAGAGCACCATGGTACCAGTAGAGACAACAACCACAAAGAAGGAGACACATCCCTTGAGAGAAATAAATGTATGTATGTAATAGATAAGAGATATATAGGATAGAATAGAGAGGATTATACAATAGAAGACATATGTAATAGAATATAACCATAATATCAGAGCAGAGACTAGACCTACCCGTTTGGTACCTATTCTAATATAGAAATGTATATGTATAAGATGGAGTTATAAGGAATCATGTGCATAATGAATGTATGAATAAATTTCTTTTTATTATGTATGTTATTATCTATTATGAACCCCTTATGAATTCCTACTGTATGCTTATTTATCTTAATGTATCCTTCGGGGGATAAACTAACTACTTAGGAAATATCAGGTTATAGATCCTTCTAGATTGCACTACCCCCATTTCTCTTGCCAACATTGGTTCCATTGTTGGGACCCTAGAGAGAATAGTAAAGAAATTGGAGGCAAGAAGAAGTAGGAAGTTGGCAAAAAATTAAAACTCATCAAACTCTAAGGGGAACCTCTGTGAGAGGGGGGTAGGCCTTTAGGGGATGATGAATGGAAAAGGGGGAGGATCCCAGAGATCCTTGAAAAGATGTGACTGTTCATAAGAAAAAAATTAGAAATATGATATAGAGGAAAAGAGAAAATCAAACTAAGAAGACATATGGGAGAAGGGAAAACTAAAAGAGAAAGAGAGATAACTGAGATTATTAAAGTAGGAATGGAGATGAATGTGGAGGAGAGGAAAATAAAATAAATCCAAGAAAGAGAATAAAGGTATTGCAAGAGGGAGAGAAAGAGAAAAGAGAAAGAACAAGCGGGAAGAATAGCAAAAGAAATATTAAAGACACAGATGGAGCGCACCAGGAAGGGTGATGCTTAGTGTGCCAATGTGGGTGTAGCCAAAGGAAAATGAAAAGAACCAAAAGCCAAGGATACCACAAAGGAATAGAGAGGAGAAGTGATGGAACCTAGTCATGAGGATTTGTTAACTAAACATAAGATAATTTAAAATACTAATGAAAATACAAAGTCACAAATGGAAAGGTATGAAGAACATACATCACCCCTTGAGTTGGATATAACATATATAGGAAGAACCAATGAATGGAGGGAAGGTAGGAGACCAAAATTGTGGAAAATATATACATTAAATTGGGACATTGTATAAGACAACAACCAATCCCTTGAGTGGAGTACCATGGAAGTGTTACCTGATTTTTCTTCCAGCTAAATCAAGTAACTTATTATTGTGTTTGCATTTAAACATTAAAACATGCATCATTTTCTGCTAAATTTCATTCAAGTGCATAAAGGAGATTGTCAAACATATTGCGTTATTCTAGGTTTGCAATTGCATAAAATAAGAAAGAGAACCAACATGTATTGCAAATGTAATCTTTATTGATGATTATAAGTGTATAATGTCCCTCACAAGCCAAGGGACTGACTATTCTAATGCTTATGAAGAAAAGGCTATACACTTATAGATAAAAAGAAAAAAAATGCACATAAAATGAAAAGGGACCCGTCATTTCCTGGAATGATGAATCCCATTGGCCTTGTCCTGCATCATCTTGCTCTTCCCCGCTTGTCCTACTTCCATTTGAAACTCTCCTTGCTGCTCCTAGGTTTCTACATCTAAAAAAAGAGCATTGTTAGAGCAATGAAAGGTCACTGATTAGAATATGTGCAAAACATCCATAAACATGTAATCAGATTTCCATAAGCATTAAAATAGACAACATACCATAAGTGTCTAGGAAAACCAAAAAAAAGAGTAATCAAACACACCTATGATATGCTTTGTTTATCTAACTTGTTTGTTCCTTATGCAAATATTAGAAAAATCCTTGTTATTATTGTTTCAGCTAATTATAGCATGTGGGGTAAAATGTGGCTCCCACAAGGGTTGAGCTCAGCATGTTGCCCTCTTGTGTTTTAGGAGGGATAGGAAATTGAGCAACTTGATCAAATCAATGATAAACATATTCTTGATGCATTAAATCAATATGGAATCACACCAGTTGATCAACTTTCATTATCAGATTCAAAAGATGCAACAAACAATGTGAACTGTCAAGAAGTTACTTTTCATCTTTTCACCATGAATCAATCAATAGGCTGTCATCATGCCAAAAATGGCAATACTTTGCCGATATGTCTTTTAATCTTATTAAGTGGATCCAAGATCCATTTTATTAAAGAAGCAAATGATTTATGTGAGCACTGAATTACAGATGCATCAAGTTCAATTATGCATTCATCAATAAATAATGGAGGAGCTATCAAGTCCTGTCTGGAACCATCTTGAGTCATATGGAGCAACATGCATGCTACAGGACAACACAATGAATGCATGCTATAGGACAACAAAAATTCATTTGGCAGGAATCAGTATTCATCGACAACCATGTTGATCACAGTGCACATGGGAAAGATAGATCACTATCAAGTTACCATGACAGAGGGTTTCAAGAGCAATAATCAAAGGGGCTCTTTGTAATGGTTGATGTATGCACATAGTCTTAGAAGACTATGGAGTAAAGAATCACCTATCATCCTCACAACCAACATGACTATGAATGAGACAAAGAAGTTAATCATCTTTAGGGTTGTTACAGTGTTTGCAAGTGATCACATGGAGTCATGATCAAAGGGATAGTAAGCAATTGTCAGGGATAAATCATGAAGGTTGGAGTAACCTAGGAATAATCAATGGTCTTAAATGTATTTAAGAGACAAGTGCTATGCATCATGAGTAGTACTGAGCTATAATAGATTAAGAGATAAACATGTGCAAGAGATGGAAGAGCTATGTGATAGTAAGTAAAAACAATGCATAATGGTAAATGACCAAATTGTTGTGCATTTTTCTCTTTGAAATTATAAGAACAAGTGCAATCATCATAGTAATTGCAGATGAATAAGGACAACAAGACACCATTTGTGGTGAATTTAGATAGCCACCTTATGAATAATAGGCATTAACCTTCCTTGGTGTTGGAAATTTTCAGACATGATCTTAGGAAAATAAGTGGTGTTATGGCATCCTTGTGGGCCATATCACAAGGATATGGTGGTTGGCATCTAGTAAAAGAAATGCATGAGGAAAAGTGAACAGGGGTTTTGAATCAAAGGAGTATTCATGAAGAAATGGAGAAGATACATGGAGTCTTTAAATTATACCCACACTGTGGAATGACATCAAACCATTTTTTTTGCAAACCTTTTCTCTTCAAAGAGCCACATTTTCTTATGTAACAGTTGGCTAAAATAGCTCTTGTTTTAACTGATCACTCTCTCATGAAATTTCATTCATAACATAATCTTGCACAAATAATATTATAGCAAAGGTGATTATGACAATGTTGGCTACTATTCCATGGCATTGAAAAAAAATCAAGGGCACCCAAATACATTGATGAAAGACCATCCAGTTATCACCTAATGAATGGATAGAAGTCAACTTTTCAATGCAAAAAGAAATGTGGTATATTTCATATTCCTAGAAGCTCCTACTTATATGAGGATGTTAGGGAGGTTCCATATGCTTCTAACTAGGTAGGAGAATAGTCACATGAATCTGAGCAGAGTGATAGATGTAAGCATAAAGCAAGATATGCCCAAGCAAATAATACCAGAGCACTGTAGAGAACAAAAAAGGAGCTCAATCAAAAAATATATGGACTGCCCACTTATTCAATCTCTAACAAACATCACGAGTCTTCAGTAGAGACTTTGAAAGACAAAACCAATGTTGAAGTCATCAACAAAACTATCGCTACAACTTCTCATTATAATTCATTAACATGGAGAGCACAAGAGCCTATTGGAAAGAGACACTGCATGCACTTTATGGTGTTGTCATTGATTGAAACCCTTGTCAGCTAGTCAATCTGCGCATTGCATTTTGCTCATACCGGCAGACACATTGAAGATCAGTGTTTATCTATTAAGTTAGAAAAAAGCATCTGATAACTTTGTGTTCTTCGATTCATATGCAGATTTTTTGGTACTATTTTTTGTTGTGGATCTCAAGGGAGTATTTCTCGATGCATAATCTGTGTTATTTGAAAATATTGGTGCCTCGTATCGATTTAGGTGAAAGTTAGGAAGTTCGGTTGTCTAATTTTTTGTTCGTCAGTGTTTGAAGGCCGACTTGGTGAATATGATGTGTCACTGATATATGAGGAGTTATTGTTTAAATGTTTTTTTGGTCGAGCATCTTAATTTGGGTCATCACTATGCTGTGGCCAACTCTTGTGGATTCACATTGAATGTTTTGATGATTTAAAGCTGACAGTTCATGAATATTTCTTGTTTTGTTAAAGCTGACCTAAAGCGATCAAATCTCTTGTAGCAGATATATATAATTGATAGATTATATCATTTTGGTGTGTTTTCGATGTGAGTTGATGTATGTTGCGAATATTAGAAGATCAAGAAAGCGATTAAGCACAGTTTCACTTGTGCATTAAGGATTTTTGTGAAATGAACTAAGGTAGAGTAGAGTGAAGAGTAGAATTAGTCTGAAGGAGCATAATCCGATTATTGAGCCTAACTGGAACTGTAATCAAGCATTTGTAGATGCTACTTTCTCAGTTCAAATTCTTGGAAGTATTCCAAACTTTTTTAAGGCAGTGAACCTTTCTTATTTTGAGCAGTGAGCTCTAGGAAATGTGCCTGAATGCAAGTGCATTCCCATTTTGTAATTATTCCTTTTGAGTATACTCAGACTATATTGTGGATTGGCCATCCACTGTGGTTTTTCCCCTAACAGTGTTTCCACGTAAAAATCCTTGTGTTATGGTTTTGTGGTTGCTTACTTTATGTTTATGCATATTTATTTTGGTTGAATGTTATCAGTACTTTGTTGATCAGATTAATAAAGCTAAAAATTACACAACATTGATTCACCCCCCCTCTCAGTGTTGCTTGATTCCAACAATTGGTATCTTAGCTTTACTCCTCAGAAGAAGTTTAACAGCTTAGGGAAGATCTTGGAAAGTGTTTCAATGGATTCAAGCAATCTTCAACAACAACTTATGGTAGCCCTAGATGATCTTGATCAGTCAAAATCTAATGTCCCAAAATTGAAAGAAAATCTTCTGAATGCTGAGAGATTCATTGAGTCATTGAAAGATAAAATCAATAAGTCTAGGAGAAGAGAAGGGAACTCTGTGATCAGATCAAGCAGGATGAAAGTAAGCGCATTAAAGATGAACAATCGAGTCAATCCCTAAAGGAAAAGATAGAAGAATGTGAAAAGTTTTCCAGAGAGAATACAGTTCTGAAGCATGAGATGGAATCTATTATGATAAGAATGACTAAGGAGATTGAAGAGAGAAAGAAGAATGAAGAAAAGCTTGCCCAATCCTTGAAAGAGAAATATGAAGAATGCATCCAAATTACTGATGGATTCATTCAGTTGGAACACGAGTTAGAAAAAACCAAACACAATGAGGAAGAACTTGAAAACCACATTGTTGATCTCAGAGATGAACTCACTACTACAAATGAGTACAAGGAGAAGTTCAAGGTTAGCTCAACTAAGCTTGATGAATTGATTAAAGGTCAAAGGACTGATGGTGACAAGCGAGGTCTTGGATATGAGGAAGGTGAAAGCTCTGGATCTAGACAAAAGAGATTTAGACAAGGAAATTAGATGAACAACGTTGGAAGGTATCTAGTAAGACAACCTAATGCTCAAAGGTTCAATGGTTATTTTTTTACTTGCAATAAATTTGGCCATATGGCAGCTCAATGCAGAAGTAGAATGAATTCAAATGGTCCATCATTCTTTGGTCAGTGCTATAACTATAAAAAGTATGGTCATAAGTCAAATGAATGCAAAAATGTGGTGAAAAACTTTCATAGAGATGTCAGATGTTATACATGCAATAGATTTGGCTATATTGCTAATCAATGCAGATTGAGAGAAAATCAGTGGAACAACTAGTTTGGACAAAGAAATGTGGTGTGCTACAATTGTAACAAAACCGGTCATATTGCTAGATTCTACAGAGGAGGTCTGGTAAATCAAAGAAGAAACATGCAGAAGTATGTAAAAGGAAAAGGGAAGGCTACTATAGATCAAATCAGAAAGTAGATGAAGAAAACTTGGGTAAAGAAGAGTCCCTCTATTGGAAAAAATGAGGCAGCACCAAAATCAACTTCTGGTAATTCCTACGGGAATTAGTTTTTAGGCTCTTAGCCTAGGGGGATATGTTAAGAAGATCTTTCAAAGCCCCTATCAGTGATTGACACTAAGATGTGGATGAGTTCAGTAATTGCATTAGTGATCCATAGATGCTGTTGAAAAATTGGAGAGAGTATTTATGCAGAATTGAAGGTCGGCAAAATAATTATCTTTCATAGTGTATGAAAATAGGGTATCCGGATGAGTTAGGGAAAAAGCATTTATTACATCAAAAAGTTAGGTATGCGAGTGATGAAAAGTTCATTTCTATCTTTCATTTGTAACTTTTTCACTTTGAGAAAGAAGAAGTTTTTGAGCTCTGAAGCGAACTTTGGCAAAATTTGGGAGAATTCAAGTTGGAAGGCGATTTGAGGCTCAAACCCTACTCCGGAAAAAAAGGTATTTATTGGGAAATATTGTAAACCTATGAATTTGTTGAAATGGCTACTCCATTGGTGGTTGAAGTAAAGGATAGACCCCATCCAAAATTTAAATGGCACCCCTTCAAGTTTGTTGAGATCGAGCCCTTAGGTGCATTTTCGTTTGTGTCGTACGAAGTTTTACACATTGAAGATATTAGGGAATATGTTCATGCTAATATTAAGGAGCTAGGAAGCTCATAGTTGCTGAATTTATATTCCAAACACATTGTCGAAGAAGATTTATATGTCAAGCCCGAATTCAAAATCCTAGACGAGAAGAAATTCACGCAATTTGTGAGATTACTCGTGTTCCATGAAAGCGAATGGGTCTGATATATCTTGATTCGAGTCCATGCAGAATTTATGTGGTTGAATCAACCTTTCAAGATAACAAAAGAAGCTATAAGATTTGTTACAGGTCTAAATTCTTCTGGTGGTTTGCCTATTTTGAAGTCGACAAAAAATTAGAGTCATAGATGCGACTAGTTTGACATTTGATAGAAGAGCAATGATAGTTGATAACATCATTGATGTGGATGTCAAATTTGTTTCGATGGTCATTGGTTATAAGATATATCACTCCAGTAGAGAAAATTTTGTATCTAGTACTACCATATATGTAGCTTATCATATGGTTAGGGAGAATGTAGAGTATGACTTGTGTGAATTGCTTCAAAGTCAACTTATGGAGAACCTTGCCAAGATAAAGAAAGACAAGAAGAATTCTTTTAAATATGATAATCTGATACTATGTTTATTCTTTTATTTCATGAATGAAGTTCCAGAGTTAGGAAAGTGGTCTGGAAAAGAGGTGATAAGCCTGTTGGTGTTCAAATTAGAGACATGTTATTCAATTTTGGTGATAGTCAAGCTACAAAAACTGCAATCTAGGGATATCTCAAGAACTTTCAAAATGAAATGCAAGCAAGGGAAAGGATTCCTACTTCTATTATTGAGAAGTACAAAGAAATAATTTGTTTTATGGTGGATATTGATCAATGCTTAATGGAAGCAGCTGATCTTAGAACCATTTGGATTATGCCAGTCGGATATGAAGTTGAGGAAGGAATCTCAGAGCTATATGCACAACATCTGTTGAGTAAACCTTTGGATCAGTCTGAAGAAAGGTTTGGAACTTATGCAGAAAAGAGCATGGAAGTCCATGAAAAATTACATAAGCCAAAGATAGTTAGAAGAGTAAGGAAAGAAGTGGAAGTCTTTGTAGAAAGTATGGGAATATCTGCATAAGCAATAAGTGAAGCCATAAGGAAAAGAGAACAACCAGATTCTGAAAAAGGGAAAGAACCTAAAACTGAATCTGCTAGTCTAGCAACATCCTCTCCCCAAACTAGAACAATAAGGAGTTTTGTACCCCTATCCGGTCATGCAGAGAAGTCAGCCCCTACAAAAGCTCAAGACAAGGATTCTGGTAAGAGGAAGAAGAACAAGAGCACAAGAACCTATGAAGCCATCTCAGAAGATAAGGAGATTGAGTCAAATGAAATTGTGAAAGAAATAAAAGCTATTGTCACTCAAGCTACAAAGGTAACCAAGAGAAAATCTTCCAGTGAATAATAAAATGTAAAGAAGGAAAATTTTGACAAACCAGGTATGATAGTTGAAGAAGTTGAGAATGTTGTTATCAAGGATGGAAACCTCAAGCCCCTCTGCAAACGGTATGAAAATTTTGATGAATCAAGACAAAGAATTCTTGAGGAGGAAACAATAAAACATTTGAATATTTTCAATAAAGTTCTTGTTGAAATTATGTTTGGTTTACCTAAGAGTCTGTATGAGGTTTTGGAGATGAGGAGAGTAAATGCTAGGACCAAAGAAGAGCATATGAGAAAGAGAATTCTTGTAGACTTATGTCCAGAAACATCTATTGAGGAGATGAAGTCACTCCTGAACAAAGCCAAGAAAGAATTTAAAAGAAAAACAAGGGTAAACAAACTTATGATCGGTGAAACTGATGTTGTTGCTGATGAAACCAAGAAAATCCTAGAAACATTTTTGTCAAGGAACAAGATCAATGTTGAAGAAGTAAATGTTGAAGATGTCATATCTGATCTGGTAGATCAGGTGGTAAATGTAGATACTAAGGATATTCAAAATCCTCCTAATGTGGATAATATAGAAGTACCTACATAGACTAGAGCTCCTAAGGTTGTATTAGTTGAAGGAAAGGAGATGCCAAATGAAGAAGATGAAGCTCCTAAAGTCAATCAAGAAATAGCTACTGAAAAACCAGAAGGTGAAGAAAAGAAGGCTGAAGTCAAGGAAATTCCAATGGAAGCAAGAGACACTGTAGAGGCAATGAAGAGATTTTTGGATGAGCAAAAAGAAGATTTTGATCTTGAGTTTGGAGATGCCCCTATTCATTTATCTACTTTGTCCCCAATTCAGAAAATGAAAGTTGCATCGTTTGCACAAGCTAAGGCTAGGGAAGAAATTCTAGAATCCCACATTTGAGGATAGTGAATTGTTGAATCTTTCATCTGGTATTCTAGAGAGGATCATGCCTACTCATGTCAAGGATCAATCTGTAGACACTTAAAAATGACCTAGGTCTGCAAGCTCTATTTTTACCACTTTCGTCCTAGCATAATTATGACATTTAATTATGTCCTTCGTCCACATTCGACTATTAATTAAATAATTTAAAATTGTTTAATTAATTCATGTCTATTGTATTCTTCATGACTATTAAATAAATAAATTTTATTTATTTATTAAATATGTCATTAATTGTCTAAGTCTTTCCCTAATTAAATAAATTTCTTAATTTATTTAATTACCTTTCTTCATTTATTTCTTCATGATTATTAAATAAATAAATTTTATTTATTTATTTATTTAATACGTCACTAATTATCATGATTAAATGAGTTTATTAATTTATTTAATCATTAATCATTTCTTCTAAATTAAATAATTATCTTTAATTATTTAATTGTCAAAATTAGCATTTCCCTTAAGGCCGGCTCGGGTAGCGGGATTGGCTTGAGGCTGTGGGATGGATCCTCATGGTCTCGGGTTCGATTCCGCTCTCGGTACTTACCTGGTGGTTGTGGTGGCCGGCGCTGCAAACACTCGCAGGGACTAGTCTCGCCCCCTCGCTCGCCTCTAGGTGACGCTGGGCGGGGGGCCGCGGGGACACCCTGTTGTAACAAAAAATAAATAAATTAACATTTCCCTCATTTTAAATAAATGAAATTATTTAAAATGATATCACATTCTTAACTGACACTTCATTTTAGTAAATAATCTGAAAATCAATTATTTATTATCTCACAAAATCCATATTTTGAATTAATTTAATTCAAAATGGTAATATTCTTCCAAAAAATAAAGCAATCGAGCTGATTCTTGATTTTCCAAATCTGATCTTCAGTTCAACTCTTATCTTCTTGATTTTTTGAATCTCACAAATCAAGCAATCTTTATCTTCTTGATTTTTGAAAATCTTGATTTTTCTAATTAATTATCTCATCCATTCTCCACTGCCGATTTGATTTTCTCATATGACATCTCAACCACTCATTTAATGATTTTTCCCTAACCCTGATTAGGGATTATCACATTAAATCTTGTCCTCTGATTTTAGGTTTCTGTCGAAAGTCGATCTCGTCCATCCATTCAAAATTACATTTTCTATAAAATGCTATTTTGCTCACATTTTTACATTAGACATGAATTTAGTTATTCTGACGCATTAATGCTTAGAGTTGTTTGGCATTTTACAGTCATTTTGTCATTGGCATAGGCATAGTCTTTATTTAAATCCATCAAAGCTTGTGTAGGACTTACTCTTTGTTTTCAAATTGCTCACACGTTTGATCTGAGGGCAACCATCAACAAGTTAGAAGGTGTTATGAAGGTAAATCATGGAAGATTCGATGAACGACAGGTATAATCATTCTTTTTTTTTAATTTCCTCCTGCTCTTGCCTTGGCTGCTCCTCCACATCCATCTCAGGCTCCTGCTCCTGCCTCGGCTACTCCTCCTCCTCCCCCTCCTCAGCCACCTCTAAGATAACATCTAGTGCCACTTTGGCCACACACGATTGCAGCCTCCTGCCCTGCCTCCATCCCTACCTCCATCCCTCCCCCTGCTTCCATCCCTCCCCCGGCCTCTACCTCTATCACCATCTTTTCCCCCGCACCTGACTCTCGACACACGAGGTATAACTGACCTCCTGTCCACAGGTGCTGGCCCATCTGGATCTATTAGTGGCACTGGTCTATGTGCCTGCCGCCATAAGTCATAATCGGCTGTGGTCCCGGGATTTGTAATCCCACCTCTCCATCCCCACTGCTGGGCTGCTAGCCCATCAATCTGTTGCTTGACAAAAGCTACAGGAATAGCTGGCCCCCAAGCTAACTCTCTGGAAGACCGAGCATACTCGGTTGTGCCTGCAGGTACACCCTGCTACTCTCCAAACTATCTGAGGACATGCTGCGGTAGATACATCTCTATAATCAACTGGCTCTACACTGTCCTCCCAATCAAGTAGTGATACTGTCTGCAAAGGCTGAGATGGTCGACCTCATCATCCCACTACTGACAGTCTCTATACGGTCTCCAGATGAATGACACCATGGTATCAATCTGATGGCGCCATCAACCTATCTCTCCCATCTGTATTTGCTACGGAGCACTGGCATAGTAATAGGCATAGGCCATCCCCTCGGCTAACTATGGTCTCTGAATGGGAGGCCAGAATATCACTATATGCTCCCAAGCCCAGATCATTAGAAGTGTGGTGCCACATGAAATGCTCTCTACCCTCCTGTACACCACCTCATGAAGCTGATGGTAGAGTGTGCCTAACAAATAGGGCCCCCAAACATATACTATCTTGTCTCGCCTCATCCCCACTATCACGTCTCCCCAACCAATGGGAAACCCATGTCCGCAATGGTCAGGAATCAGTATCTGGCCAATCAATGTCGCTAAGAAGGCATCGAATCGAGCATAATGCTCCACCATAAACTCCTAGCGGATCTCGTAACCCTAGATGCTGAGTCCTGCTCCCTCATCTCGATAGTACGCTATGAAAGTCTGATGGCCATGGCAAGGGTCATAAATGATCTGCTCTCCTTGGATCGGTAGGCTTAGAATGCGGTAAACATCCTCAAGTGTAACTGTTGTATCTCCCGTCGGCAGGTGGAAGGAGCACGTCTCTGAATGCCATCGCTCACATAGCGCAGTCAATAGTCCCCTATTTTCCTAAATAGCGGGCATATAGGCAGCATAAAATAGACCTAGCTGCATCAACCATCATCGCTCTCGTGGAGTCAGTTGATCACCAAACTGGAAAGTTGACGGTCTGCTCTCTCGCGTATATATGGGGGCTAGCTGTCTCTGCAAAAACCCAAACAACATGTCAATACCTTCTAGACAATTGTCAGTATCATCAAAAAGAATTTCAAATTTGAAAAGCATCAGAATCAGCCCTAGTCAAATTCAAAGTCAAATGCGTCGCGTTGACTGTGTTGCAAAACAACGAATGAGTTGTTTTGTACTTCAAATGCATCGGAACATATTGATTGCGTCATTTTGTCGCTCAATTGTGTTGCATCAGAGCACTTGTGTCACGATATATGACACAAGCGTCACTTCATTCGAATGCGTCACTCAAACAGGCGATTGAGTCACAAAATGACACATGTGGCATTCTAACTGTCGATTGCAACACGATATCGCGAATGCGTCGCACTTTTTAGCAAATGTGTTGCACATCCCTAGCCTGCCCTAAAAACCCATTACACTTGCGTCGCGACGCATCAAATGTGTCGAACGCGAAGTCAAATGCAGCTTATGTGCACACATATGTGTTGCGGCGCATTCATTGTTCACCCTAAAGCCCTAATTTTGGCACGCAAACGAAAAAATTACAAAGTGGGTTAGGGGTACATATCGTTGGCTCTGAGCCCTCTAGCCGCCTATAGGTCCACACAATCTCGCCGCGATGCTCAATCACTGGAATCATCATCCTCGCAAAAGTCCTCTTCCCTTTGAGCTCTTGAATTTGCCAAGGTAAATAGTGAAAATGAATTGACTTTTACCCCTTTGTCAACCTATTTATAAAGTCAAAATGGCATTTGTCAACTAGGTTATTACTGGAGGCTCCTTTGACCAACTTTGACCACCCTGTTGGCTACCTTAAACGTGTCAGAATCCGAAATCATCTACGCCACTATCTTTCTACTCATCAAATTGAATTATCGAGACCATTTACAAAATTTTCTGCCACCGGCCCAAAATTTGAAAAATTTCCCGAGGGGGCATTGATACTATGTAGCTTCACTGGGGCATGGCTTTGACTTATCTTCTTTGTCACAACGTGACATGCTACATTATGACAAAGAGGGGAAAAATGTAGACACTTAAAAATGACCTAGGCCTGCAAACTCTATTTTTACCACTTTCATCCTAGCATAATTATGACATTTAATTATGTCCGTCCACATTCGACTATTAATTAAATAATTTATAATTGTTTAATTAATTCATGTCTATTGTATTCTTCATGATTATTAAATAAATAAATTTTATTTATTTATTAAATACATCATTAATTGTCTAAGTCTTCCCCTAATTAAATAAATTTCTTAATTTATTTAATGTCACTAATTCTCATGATTAAATGAGTTTATTAATTTATTTAATCATTAATCATTTCTTCTAAATTAAATAATTATCTTTAATTATTTAATTGTCAAAATTAACATTTCCCTCATTTTAAATAAATGAAATTATTTAAAATGATATCACATTCTTAACTGACACTTCATTTTAGTAAATAATCTAAAAATCAATTATTTATTATCTCACAAAATCCATATTTTGAATTAATTTAATTCAAAATGGTAATAATCTTCCAAAAATCAATCAATCAAGCAGATTCTTGATTTTCCAAATCTGATCTTCAGTTCAACTCTTATCTTCTTGATTTTTTGAATCTCACAAATCAAGCAGTCTTTATCTTCTTGATTTTTGAAAATCTTGATTTTTCTAATTAATTATCTCATCCATTCTCCACTGCCGGTTTGATTTTCTTATATGACATCTCAACCACTCATTTAATAATTTTACCCTAACCCTGATTAGGGATTATCACATTAAATCTTGTCCTCTGATTTTAGGTTTCTATCGAAAGTTGATCTCGTCCGTCCATTCAAAATTGCATTTTCTATAAAATGCTATTTTGCTCACATTTTTACATTAGACATGAATTTCGTTATTCTGAAGCATTAATGCTTAGAGTTGTTTGGCATTTTAGAGTCATTTTGTCATTGGCATAGGTATAGTCTTTATTTAAATCCTTCAAAGCTTGTGTAGGACTTACTCTTTGTTTTCAAATTGCTCATAGGTTCGATCTAAGGGTAACCATCAACAAGTTAGAAGGTGCTATGAAGGTAAATCATGGAAGATTCGATGAACGACAGGTATAATCGTTCTTGTTTTTAATTTCCTTTGTTCTTGATAGCTTCTTTGGGTTTTGTGCTTTTAATTCATGCTAATCTAACATACCTAAAATTAACCCTTAGATACACAATCTAGTTCCTCCTCCGGTGAGTTGAAGAGACTTATAAATTTGGTAAGTACTCATTTTGAGTCACTTGAGAATTCAGCTTTGGTCAAAGTTCAGAAGGAGTTTGATGTCAAAAGGTTCAGTAGTTTGAAAGCTATGATAGCTAGAGATAAATCTCTGTTAGCTACCTGTGTGAAGAATGTTCATAATGCTCTATTTAAAGGTTGAAACGTTTGTAAGTCATGCTTGTCTTTGTCAAAACTTACTGAGGAAAATGAGAAGAAGGTTAAGGATCATGAGAAAGAGTTAGTTGTTATTTTTGATGGTTTTGATCCTTTAACTATGTCTATTGGAATGCAAGAAGGTCAAGTTATCTCTTTTTTTGACAAAATAAAGAGTTTGAAGCATGAAAATGACAGAATTATGGGAAGAGCTTGTGAACTCAGAGGTTTAATTGATCCAAAAATGGAAACTATGTTGAGTGCTTTGAAGGAAGCACAAGATGCTTTGGTGGTGAGTGACCCTGCAAACATGGAAACTATTGAGATGCAATATTATTTTATTTGTGGTCATATAACTATTTTGGAGAGTCTTAAGAAGTGTTGGGACTCAAGCCTTCACTTGTTGAAAACAAATTTTGTAGACATTTTCAAATTTGTGTAAATTGTTGTACTCATGCAACCTGAAAATTTTGTTGAGTTTTTGTATGCAGATTCCCTATCTTTTCCATTGATGTCAAAAGGGGAGAGTAGAATAGTGAAAAATGTATATTCATCTAAGGGGGAGTTGTAGTTTTGAAGATCTTTTTGGAGTTTTTGTTGGTAGTGTATTTTTGTTGGTACTGATCCAACACTTAGTCATTTTTCACTAAGTGTTTCCATCAATGCCAAAGGGGGAGATTGTTGGAAAGAGACACTGCACGTGATTTATGGTGTTGTCATTGATGGAAACCCTTGTTAGCTAGTCAATCCACACATTGCATTTTTCTCATACCGGTAGGTAGATTGAAGATTAGTGTTTATCTGTTAAGTTAGAATAGAGCATCCAGTAACTTTGTGTTCTTTGATTCATATGCAGATTTTTTGTTACTATTTTGTGTTGTGGATCTCAAGGGAGTATTTCTCAATGCATAATCTATTTTATCTGAAAATATTGGTGCCTCGTATCAATTTGGGTGAAAGCTAGGAGGTCTGGTTGTCTAATTTTTTGTTCGTCGATGTTTGAAGGCCGACCTAGTGAATATGATGTGTCACAGATATATGAGGAGTTATTATTTAAATGATTTTTTGGTCAAGCATCTTAATTTGGTTCGTCACTATGCTATGGTTGACTCTTGTGGATTCACATTGAATGTTTTGATGATTTAAAGCTGACAGTTCATGAATGTTTCTTGTTTTGATAAAGCCAACCTAAAGCGATCAAATTTCTTGTAGCAGATATATATATAAGTGATCAATTATATCATTTTGGTGTGTGTTCGATGTGAGTTGATGTATGTTGTAAGATCAGGAAAGCGATTAAGCGTAGTTTCACTTGCACATTAAGGATTTTTGTGAAATGAACTAAGGCAGAGCAAAGTGAAGAGAAGAATCATTCTGAAGGAGAAGAATTCGATTATTGAGCCTAACCAGAACTGTAATCAAGCATTTGTAGATGCTACTTTCTCATTTCAAATCCTTGGAAATATTCCAAACTTTTTTTAGGCAATGATCCTTTCTTATTTTGAGCAGTGAGCTCTAGGTAGTGTGCTTGAATGCAAGTGCATTCCCATTTTGTAATTATTCCTTTTGAGTATACTCAAACTATATTGTGGATTGGCCATCCACCGTGGTTTTTCCCCTAATAGGGTTTCCACATAAAAATCCTTGTGTTATGTTGTTGTGGTTACTTACTTTATGTTTATGCATATTTCTTTTGGTTGAATGTTATCAGTACTTTGTTGATCAGATTAATAAAGCTAAAAATTGCACAACAATGATTCACCCCCCCTCTCAGTGTTGCTTGATTCCAACAGAGCCAATAGAGATAGAGAATAAATATGAAGCATCAAAGTGAGAACTTGACTAGCTAAAGAAAAAAATTTAGGAGTTTATTAAATAGTTTGATCCTATGGAGTCACAATGTGGCACTAAGGGAGAAAATTCAACGCAATTTTTTTCAGTTTTGATGAATGAAAAGGACACGTCATTGTCATCAACTCATTATATTAAATAAAAATCTTTTTTTAAGGCTATAGATGCACAGTCTATTCCGTATAAACATGAGATGACACATATTTATTTTACCATTGAAAACAAGATGGATCAGTTGAGTGCGTATGAGTTGAAACATTCAGACCCAAGGCACGAAACTACAATGGGAATAACTCTGCAAAACTTGTCGTACAAAGCACAGGAAAACCTTGAATCATGTTCTTCAAATGTTTCAAAAGAAAATAAATATAGCCAGTAGATGGAGCTAGGACTTCTGTAATCATAACTCAATATTATGGATCGAAGCAAGTCTCAAAAAATACATGCTACAAATAATGAGTCAAAAAGATGTGATTATTCCAAAGAGGGATTCTCTGTATCTAGATTTGCAAATGAAATTGCAGGAACCAATTTATCATCTGTAGCAAAAAATGAAAATCCAACTATGCCAGAAACAAAATTTGAGGAGAAAAAGAAATATAAAGGACAAGCACTATGATTTAAGGTGATTTTTTTGAAGAAACAATGCATAGACTGCCATTAAAGAAATACAATACAATCATGACAATCATAATGAGCAGAGAGGTTGAACAGAGAAAATCCAAATGAAAGTATGACAGTCAATGCAGTAGCATAGTCATCCATAGCGTAGTAAAGATACAAATGCAAGCACAATCATAAGAACAAAGTAAGGGTTTCAGGGAAGCATTCTTTCTATGAACAGTTGACTGAGATAGCCCTTGTTTCAACTGTACACACTCTCATGAATCTCATTCATGTTATAATCTTGCTCGATCTTATTATGGTAAAGGTGATTATGGCAATGTTGGCCACTACTATTTGGAATCACAATGAAAATAAAGATGCCCATGATGAAATACAAAAGAATGAAACAAAAAATAAATGCTCAAAATATTCATTTGAGAAACATAGCCACGACCATTCTTCTACAGGAAAAGCTTGAAATGCACAGAGGATTTCAAAATTTCTATAGAAAGTTTCATGAAATACACAGAAAGAAACAAGAGTATTCATCATCTTTGCTAACTAAGGGGCTTGAATAGAGCACATTCCACAAAAAATTGGAATAGAAATGCAAGATCATAGTGAGAAGAGCTTACCCTTTATTTTGTGTTAGGGAATATATTCAAAACCCACGGTACTCAGAGCATCAAAGGTCTTCCATGGTGGCCCCAATGAAAGAAGGAATAAACAAGAGAAAATATAGAGAAATATATTAGAGAAGTATGCAACAGTCGCAACCAAGAATCCTCGAAACCCTTCAAAAATGGAGTAAAAATGCTACTGAATGTTCAAGAAATGACTTACCACCAAGTTACAGAGGGATTTTGACCCCAAGCATGGGGAATGAACTGAAAAAATGTAGTAAAAGCTCCTGTTAAAACCCATGTGGAGGCTCGAGTCAAAACCCCATGGCAGTAGAGCAAACCTTCCAAAAGTTGCAAAATGAAAATGAAGTGCTTTTTATCCTTCATTCACATGGTTTTGGCTTAGGGTTTGAAACCCTAGTAAATCCGACCACCAAAGGTATTTTTACCTTTGTTTTAAAAAAATACAAACACATTTTAATGTTTATCATGGGCCAAGAAGTAAAGTCTTATGCCTTAGTTTTTTTTGTTGCCTTGTGTTGCCATTTTGGAAATGAGGTCCCATGCCTTAGTATTTTTGAGGACTTCATCATACGTTCCTTGGTGAATTCTCTTTGTCTCTTTGAAAGTTGCAAGTCTTTCAAGACTTAAGACTTTGTTTTCCGCCTCCCATCACTTTGTGTAATTCTTTCAAGACTTATGTTATTGCATTATCTCCCATTGAGACCATGCTTTGTTTTCTATTTTGCAAATGTGTGGCATTTTAATTAAGTGGTATTTTATAAATCACTTAATTATGAATGCTATTTTAAAATGCAAGATAATGGTGAGTTAACTTTGATGCATTTAGGGGTGGTTGAGATAAGTGTTGCTATTTTTCATTTATTTTGGAATGTAAAACATTTTCATTAAGTGATGTTAATTATAAGTCACTTAGTCAAAATGTTATATTAAATGCAAAATAGGATGAAGGCTTTTGCAAACACAATTAAAACATGGGTCAAAGCTCTTGGAGACATAATGATGACTAGCAGACATGTGGGATTGGTGTGTGGGTCATCTTTGATTGTTTTTGGAGGGAATGGGATAATTTTGGAGGCATTTTTGTCATGCTTTTGGTATGGTTGGGTCATAGCTTGAATTTTCTACATTTTGGAGGCTTTTTGGAGGATTTTTAGAAGGTTGTTTTTTGGCCTTTATGCTGCATCTGACTAGGGTTTCTAGAAGGACTTGTGTGAGCAGTTTTTTCTAAAATTGCTTAAGTATCTTCAAGCTGAAGTTTTTAGGGAGTTCTTTCTTTCTTTTTGTAGGGCATTGTAGCTTACTTTGGAGCTTTTTCAGGTAGAGGACTACATTTTGACTCAGTATCAGACATATACAGTAGTATGTAATACCATTTTTATTAATGAAATTTAGTGTTTTACTTTCTTAGAAGCTACTTCATTGTGTGCAGTGTAGTGATTGATGAATTTTCTTGTGATTTTTGGTAACTCCTTCATGTTTGTCTCACTTTAGCACCTTTAGGTAGAATGAACATATATTTCTACAGGTTGTAAGCAATGTGGTGGTTCAAATAGTATTTTTAGTTGTGAAAGATTTCCTTTCCTTTAGAAATGTTAAGAGAACCAAGCCTCCTTACAAAATACTTATGAATTGATATGTTAAAATATCTGAGTTGAGATTTTGATGACATTGTGTGTTAAAGAAGCTATATAGGTATGAGAAATCAATTTACGTGCATCACCATAGGGGTTTAGTTTTCTTTTCATGTTTCTTTCTCCCCTTTTCCTAGAAAGCAGTAGTTTAGGTGACACCAAAAAGGGAGCCAACCCATAATCTGGAGGTCTACTTTCACAATAGGATACCCACAGTCTGAAAGTAGTCCCATGTTACTTCAAATTTGTTGAGTTCTTTCACAACTTGGCAAAGGGATGCAGATTTGGATCTCTAACAAGAAGAATAGTCCAATCTCATAAGAGCATGGAATGACACCAAATTAGTTTTATATTCAACAATCTAGAAAGTAGTACTACAAGTCAAGAAGGAAGTTCATCAGAGGAAGACATGGCCATAATAAAGGAAATAATAGTCTTTGAAAGGGATACTAGTAATGTCTCAAAGCACATCTTCTTGTTAGAGACCATATGGCAGAGCTGGAATGAACAAAGTGATAGTATAAAGCTATTCGACTTCATCAACTCGTTAAGATAAAAACCACTAAAATGGTACTGAAAGTTATACCCCTAGTATAATAAATCTTGGGATGACGTAAAAAGAGCTTTCCTAGAAAATTTTGACAGTTTGGAACCCCCAACAAAAGGAGTAAGCAAGATAAGAGAACTATCCCAAAGGAATGATGAGTCTATTTTAGAATTTGATAAAATATTCAAAAAAGTGGTTAGGTGACTTGATGAACCATTAAATGATAAGAAAAAAAGATTATGGTTCCTTTTATCCATAACTCCAAAACTCATAATGGTATTGGATGGTAGAAATTTTAGTTCATACTTATAACTAGTAGCATTGGCATCCTAGATACAAGGACAGTATTGGAGGAGAACATAAAAGGAGAAGGAAAACTAGAAAGTGGAAAGATTTCAGCTAGAAATGGATCAATTACTACTGAGGAAAGAGGTTATGAAACAAGAGATTTGTCTGCAAAGACCAAATATATGGTGTTCATATTGTGGTAGAGAAGGTATCACCTAGAACGATGACTGATGGAAATAGGGGAAAAGAAAGAAAACACATTAAGGGTGGACCTCCACACTATTAAAAAAGAAAACTCAATTTATTATAGGGTCTATTGAAAATGGGGAAGCCATGAAGCATCTGAAATTCAATCACAAATTCTGGGTAAAGGAAGAACCAAACTATGACCTAGAGATGGCATATGTCAAAAGATCGGCAGAAGGACCCTTGTACACATAGGACCATGGATATAGGGTCCCACCAAGGTAAAAGTAGAGAACTTCCAATGCCATCCAAGGAACAAGAACATATGGTGATAATGGCATGTACTAGGGAGGAAGAGGCCACGATCGAAGGAGAGGTAGAAGAGTAGATGCTACTTGTTTCAACTATGAAAAATTGAGACACTTCACCATTGAATGTTGGGGAGAAAATAAGAAGCAATGTAGATTTTTTGGAGAAGACCATGATGCAATTTACTATGAGAAATCCCATCAAAATTATGTACAAAAAGACAAGTAATGGGATTCAAGCAACATGAAAGGGGCTAGAATTCTCCGTAAAACAACCAAGGAACTAGAGGAAGGAACTAAGCAATACTAGAAGATAGGTAGAGAGGAAAACATAATAGATGAAGATAACATTGAGAATGAATATCTGGAGAAAACCAAATCTAGGAAAAAGGGCAAGACCGTAGTAGTAACTAGGAGAGGGACAAATACTAGAAGAATGAATGCAGTAAATTTAGATGAAGAAGAAAGCTTTGGGGAAGATCTAGAATTCCAAGCCACAAAAGAGAAACATGAAAAAATAGAAAAACAAACTAAATGGATTCTAGAACAAGACAAAAATAGAGAAAAAATGAAAAATAGTTATTTCACAAAACCAAAAGTGAAGGTCCTCAAGTAGTTTGCAAGATTATCTAGATAATAAGACCTGCTCACCAAACTAAGACAACTTGGCTAATACTAGAACAAGAAAACCATACCACAAATTAGAACCATCAACAAGCATTGCAAAATGAGCCCAATCATGATTGAACTTTGGATCCACCAGCAAAGGTTTTGGAAAGAGACACTGCACATGTTTTCTGGTGTTGTCATTGATGGCAACCCTTGTCAGCTAGTTGATCCACACAATTTTCTCATACCGACAGACAAATTGAAGATCAGTAGTTATATGTTTAGTTAGAATAGAGCATCTGGTAACTTCGTGTTGTTTGATTCATATGCAAATTTTCTGTTATTATTTTATGTTTTGGATCTCGAGAATTATTGTTCGATGGATAATATGTGTTATCTATAAATCTTGGTGCATCGTATCAATTTGGGTGGAAGTTAGAAGGTCCGGTGAACTATTTTCCGTTCATCAGTATTTGGAGGCCGACTTGGTGAATAAGGTGTTTCGTGGATATTTGAGGAGTTATTGTTTAAGTATTTTTGTGTTTGAACATTTTGGTTTGGGTCCTCACTATGTTGTGACCGACTCTTGTGGATACACATTGAATATTATGGGTGATTTGAGCTGACTGTTTGTGAATATTTTCTTATTTTGTTGAAGCCGACATGTAGCGATTGAATTCTTGGTGGAAGATATATATAAGCGATCGATTATATCATTTTGGTGTGTGTTTGATGTGATTTGATGTATGTTGCAAATGTCAAAAGGTCAATAGAATGATTATGCACTGTTTCACTTGTGCATTAAGGATTTTTGGTGCGAATTGAAGCAGAACAGAGTAGCAGAGAAAAATCAGTTAGAAGGTCCTGAATTCGATTGTTGAGCCTAATCAGAACTGTAATCAGGTATTGGTAGATGCTACTTTATCAGTTCAAACTCTTTGGACATATTCCAAACTTTTGTAAGGCAGTAAGCCTTTCAGTTTTTGAGCAGTGAACTCTAGGCAGTGTGCCTGAATGCAAGTGCATTCTCATCTTGTAATCTTTTCTTTTGAGTATACTTAGAACAATATTGTGGATTAACCTCCACTGTGGTTTTTCCCCTTAAAGGGTTTCCACGTAAAAAATCCTTGTGTTATGGTGTTGTGGTTATTGTCTTATGTGCATGCATTTTTATTTTGGTTGAATGTTATCAACACTTTAATGATCAGATTAATAAAGTTAAAAATTGCACAACACTGATTCACCCCCCTCTTAGTGTTGCTTGATTCCAACAATTGGTATTAGAGCTCAGTTCCTCAGAAGAAGCTTAAAATCTTGGGGAAGATCTTGGAGATTATTTCAATGGATTCAAGTAGTCTTCAACAACAACTTTTGGTGGTCCTAGATGATCTTGATCAGGAAAAGTTTGAAGTTCGGGAATTACAAGCAAATCTCATGAATGCTGAGAGATTCATTGAGTCATTGAAAGAAAAAATCAATAAGTCTAGAGAGAAGAGAAGGGAACTTTGTGATCAAATCAAGCATGAAGATAGTAAATGCATTGTAGATGAACAACTGAGTCAAACCCTAAAGGAAAAGATAGAAGAATGTGAAAAGCTTGCCAGGGATAATGTACTTCAAAAGCATGAGATGGAATCTATTATGATGAGGATGACTAAGGAAATTGAAGACAGGAAGAAAAATGAAGAAAAGCTTGCCCAATCCATGAAAGAGGAATCTAAAGAATGCAGTCAAATTACTGATGGATTCATTTAGTTGGAACTTGAGTTAGAACAATCCAAACATAATGAGGAAGAGCTTGAAAAGCACATTGTTGATCTTAGAGATGAACTTATAGAAAATGAATTCCAGGATAAGTTCAAGATTATCTTATCCAAGCTTGATGAACTAATTAAAAGTCAAAGGACTAATGGTGACAAGCGAGGTCTTGGATATGAAGAAGGAGAAAGTTCTAAATCTGGACAAGGACAAAGGAAATCTGGACAAAGGAGTTTCAGACAAGGAAATCAGATGAACAACACTGGAAGGTATCAAGTAGGACAACCTAATGCTCAAAGGTTTAATGGTATTTTTTATGTTTGCAATAAATTTGGTCATATGGCAACTTAATGCAGAAGTAGAATGAATTCAAATGGTCCATCATTCTCCGTTCAGTGCTTTAATTGTAACAAGTATGGTCATAAGTCAAATGAATGCAAAAATGTGATGAACAACTTTTATAGGAATGTTAGATGTTATACATGCAATAGCTTTGGCCAGATTGCTAACCATTGCAAATCAAGAGAAAGATAGTGGAACAACTAGTTAGGACAAAGAAATATGGTGTGCTAAAATTGCAACAAAACTGGTCATATTGTTGGATTCTGCAGAAGAGGTCCAATAAATCAAAGAAGAAACATGCAGAAGGATGAAAAAGGAAAAGGGAAAGTCACTACAGATCAGATCAGGAAGCAGATGAAGAAGACATGGGTAAAGAAGAGTCCCTTTGTTGTAGGAAATGAGCCAGCACCAGAATCAACTTTTGGTAATTCCTCCGGGAATTAGGTTAAGGCCTCTTGCCTAGGGGGAACTGTCAAGAAAACCTTTCAAACCCCCTACAGGAAATCAACATCAGGATGTGGATGAGTTTAGTGATTGTATTGATGATATGTAGATGTTATTGAACAAATTTATGCAGAAGTGAAGGTCCACATAAGAGTTATCTTTTACAGTATATGGAAATAGGGTATCTAGATGTGTTAGGGAAAAAGCATTTATTGCGTCAAAAAGGTTAGGTGTACAAATGATAAAAGGTTATTTCTATCCTCAATTTATCACTTTTCATTTTGAGAAGAAGAAGTTTAAAGAGCTCTAAAGAAAACTTTGGCAAAATTTGGTGAGAATTCAAGCATGAAGGCGATTCAAAGTTCAAACCCTAATCCGACTAAAAGGTATTTTTCAAGAAAACTTGTAAAACTATGAATTTGTGAAAATGGCTACTCCATTGGTAGTTGAAGTCAAGGATACACCCCGTTTGAAGTTTAAATGGCATCCTTTCAAGTTTGTTGAGACCGATCCCTTAGGTGCATTTTCATCTGTTTTGTATGGCGTTTTGCACATTGAAGATATTAGGGCATACATTCATGCCAGTATTGAGGAGTTAGGAAGCTCACAGTTGCTAAATCTATATTCCAAACACATTGTTGGAGAGGATTTTTGTGTTAAACTTGAATTCAAAACCCTAGAGGAAAATAAATTCACGCAGATTGTGAAATTTCCTGTGTTTGATGAAAATGAATGGGTCTGGTACATCTTAAGTTGAGTTCATGTTGAATTCATGTGGTTGAATCAACCCTTCAAGATTATGAAAGAGGCTATAAGTGTTGTTACAGGTTTAAATTCCTCCGGTGGATTGCCGATTTTGAAGTCTATGAAAAATTAAATAGTCATTGATGCTACGGGTTCTGTATTTGATAGAAGAGCGATGGCAATTGATAACATCATTGATGTGGGTGTGAAATTTTCCTTGATGGTCATTGGTTATAAGATATATCACTCCAACCAAGAAATTTTTGTATCTGGTACAGCCATATATGTAGCCTATCAAATGGTAAAGGAGAATGTAGAGTATGATTTGTGTGAATTGCTTTGAATTCAGCTTATGGAAAATCTTGGTAAGATTAAGAAAGACAAGAAGAATTCCTTTAAATACGGTAATCTGTTGCTATGTTTGTTCTTTTATTTCATGGGTGAAGTTCTGGGAGTAGGAAAGGTGCATTGGAAAAGTGATAAACCTATTGCTATTCAGATTAGAGACATGTTATTCGGCCTTGGTGATTTGCAAGCCATGAAAACTATAATCTGGGGATATCTCAAAAACCTTTAGAATGAAATACAAGCAAGGGAAATAATTCCCACTTCTATTTTGGAGAAGTATAAGGATACAATTTTTTTTACGGTGGATATTGATCAGTGCTTGATGGAAGCGGAAGAACCTAGAACTGTCTAGGTTATACCTATGGGTTATGAAGTTGAGGAGAGAATCTTGGAGATATACACACATCTGTTGAGTAATCTTGTGGATTTGTCTGAAGAAAGGTTTGGAACATATGCAGAGAAAAATATGGAATTCCATGAGCAATTAAAGAAACCAATGATAGTCCAGAGAGTGAGGAAAGAAGTGGAAGTCTTTGTAGAGAGCATGGGAATACCTACAGAAGCTATAAGAGAAGCAAGAAGGAAAAGAGAACAAGCTGAAAGTGAAAAATGAAAAGAGCCTGCTAAAACTAAATATGCTAGTCCAACAACATCCTCTGCTCGAACTAAATCAACAAGGAGCTCAACACCCCTATCCGGTAATGCAAAGAATTCAGCCCCTACAAAAGCTCAGGTTAAGGTATTCGATAAAAGGAAGAAGGATAAGATCACAAGAGTGTATAAAGCTATTTTAGATGATGAAGAGACAAAATCTGATGAAGAAGTTAGAGAAATAAAGCATATGAGCACCCCTGCAACAATAGTCAAGCCCTCCAATGAAGAGGAGAAAGCAAAGAAGAAGATGAAGCTTGACAAACTAGGTATGTCAGTAGAGGAAGTTGAAAGAGGTATAATTAAGGATGGAAATCTTAACCCCCTATGTGAAGTTTATGGTACCTTTGATACTATTGGTCAAAGATTCCTTGAGGAGGCTACAATAAAATATTTGAACAATTTCAATATGACTCTTGTTGAGATAATGGCACAATTGCCTAAGGAATTGTATGAAATTTTTGAGATGAGGAGAGTTAATGTTAGAACTGAAGAAGAGTAGCTGAGAGAATGAATTCTTGCAAATTTAAGTCCAGTAATGTCTGTTGAAGAAATGAAAGCAATTCTAAAAGAAGCAAAAAGAGAGTTCAAAATCAAAACAAGAATAAACAAGCTTATGTTGGGTAAAACTGAAGAAGTAGAAAAAGAAACAGAAAGCATTCCGAAGAAAATTATGTTAAAGAAAAGAATTGATGTTGTTTCTGAAGAAGAGCATGTGGAAGATATCTCATCTGGTCCAATAAATGAATAGGTTACAATTGACGACACTCATATTCCTCTTGAAGTACATACTACAGAAGAACCTATGGAGATTGAAGCTCCCAAAATTGTTTCGGTTGAAGAAAAGGAGATATCAGTTGAAGAAATTGAAGCTCCAAATGACAAGCAAAAATTGTGGCTGTAGAAACAGTAGTTGAGGAAAAGAAGGTTGAATTCAAGGGAGTTCCGGTGGAAGCAAGAGACATTGCAGAGGCAGTGAAGAAGTTTCTAGAAGAGCAAAAGGAAGAATTTGATCTTGAGTTGGGAGATGCTCCTATTCATTTGTCTACCTTGTACCCAATTCAGAAAATGAAAGTCACATCATTTGCACAAGCTAAGGCTAGGGAAGAAATTCTGAAGTCTCACATTGAGAACAATGAGTTATTTAATCTAGCATCTAGAAATTTGGAAAGGATCATGCCTACTTATGTTAAGGATCCATATGGTTCTTCCTCCGGTGAGCTTAAGAAACTTATAAATTTGGTAAGTACTCATTTTGAGTCACTTGAGAAGTCAACTTTGGTCAAAGTTTAGAAGGTATTTGATGCTAGGAAGATCAGTAGGTTGAAAGGATTGATAGTAAATGAAAAATCTCAATTAGCTACCTATGTGAAAAAATTTCAAAGTGCATTTTCAAAAGGTGGAAGGATTTATAAGTCATTTTTGTCTTTGTCAAAACTTACTGAGGAAAATGAGAAGAAGGTTAAGGATCATGAGAAAGAGTTAGTTGCTATTTCTAATGCTTTTGATCCTTTAACTATTTTTGCTGGAGAACAAGAAGGTCAAGTTATATCCTTACTTGAAAAAATAAAGAGTCTGAAGCATGATAATGATAGAGTTGTGGAAAGAGCTGGTGAACTTAGAGGGCTAATTGTTCCAAAGATGGAAACCATGTTGAATGCTTTGAAACAAGCACAAGATGCTATGGTGGTTAGTGATCCAGTGAGCCTTGAAGCTGCAAAAGTGCAATCTTACTTACTTTGTGGTCACATAACTATTCTGGAAAGTCTTAAGAAGTGTTGGGACACAAGCTTGAACTTGTTAAAGACAAATTTTGCAGATATCTTCAAGTTTGTACATATGAAGTTTGAAGTTTATGTTTGTTTATAGGAGTTTTGTATGCGGATTCCCCATCTTTTCCATTGATGTCAAAGGGGGAGAATAGAATAGTGAAAAATGTATATTCATCTAAGGGGGAGTTGTAGTTTTGAGTTGTGGATGAAGATCTTTTTGGAGTTTTGGGTGGTAGTGTATTTTTTGGTACTAATCCGACACTTAGTCATTTTTCACTAAGTGTTGCCATCAATGCCAAAGGGGGAGATTGTTGGCAAGAGGCACTGCAAATGTTTTCTAGTGTTTTCATTGATGGAAACCCTTGTTAGCTAGTCGATCCATGCATTACAATTTTCTCATACTGGTAGACAAATTGAAGATCAATAGTTATTTGTTTAGTTAGAACAGAGCACCGGTAACTTCATGTTATTTGATTCATATAAATATTTTATGTTATTATTTTATGTTGTGGATCTTAGGAAGTATTGTTTGATGGATAATATGTGTTATCTATAAATCTTGGTGCCTCATATCAATTTGGGTGGAAGTTAGAAGGTCCGGTGAACTAATTTTTTGTTCATCAGTATTTGGAGGCTGACTTGGTGAATATGGTGTTTCATAGATATTTGAGGAGTTATTGTTTAAGTATTTTTGTGTTTGAACATTTTGGTTTGGGTCCTCACTATGTTGTGGCTGACTCTTGTGGATATGCATTGAATATTATGGATGATTTGAGCCGATTTTTTGTGAATATTTTCTTATTTTTTTTAAGCCGACATGTAGCAATTGAATTCTTGGTGGTGGATATATATAAGTGATCGATTATATCATTTTGGTGTGTGTTCGATGTGAGTTGATGTATGTTACAAATTTCAGAAGATCAATAGAATGATTATGCACAGTTTCACTTGTGCATTAAGGATTTTTTGGTGTGAATTGAAGCAGAATAAAGCAAAAGAGCATAATCAGTTAGAAGGTCTTGAATTCGATTGTTGAGCCTAACCGGAACTGTAATTAGGCATTGGTAGATGCTACTTTATCAGTTCAAACTCTTTGGAATCATTCCAAAATTTTGTAAGGAAGTAAGCCTTTCAATTTTTGAGTAGTGAGCTCTAGGAAGTGTGCTTGAATGCAAGTGCATTCTCATCTTGTAATCTTTTCTTTTGAGTATACTCAGAACAATATTGTGGATTAACCTCCATCGTGGTTTTTCCCCTAATAGGGTTTCCACTTAAAAAATCCCTATGTTATGGTGTTGTGGTTATTTGTCTTATGTGCATGCATTTTTATTTTGGTTGAATGTTATCATCACTTTAATGATTAGATTAATAAATTTAAAAATTGCACAACATTGATTCAGCCCCCCTCTCAATGTTGCTTGATTCCAACAAAAGGATCCCCAAAGTAATGGTCCACCTAGGGTCTGGTGTCAATTTAATTCCTAAAAGAATATGGGAATACTTGGGTAAACCAGAATTGTAACCTACACCTTACAATATCAGCTTGGTAGATGGTACCAGAACGAAAACAATGGGTACTTGGAGGAATGTGGAAGTTAATGTAAAAGGAATGAAACAATCTATAAATTTTGAGGAGGTTACTATGAAAGAAAGTTTGATTCATTCGATACCTTACTAGGCCTTAGATGGTTAGTGGATTCCAAGGGAATTATAGATACCCAAAAAGAGGAAATATCCTTTGTAGATGATAGAAGGCTATTCCATATTCCCCTAGGGAAAAAACTCAAAGGACCCTACATAGAAGAAGTAAATGTTGAAAAAGATGAAGATAATGAAAAAACCATAAACAATATAATCATACCAACCAATGAAATTCTAGAAGAACCAAATTCAAAAGGAGAAATAGGAATATAAGATATTGAAGGTAGCATGGATAGAAAAGTAGTATTAGAAGCATGGTTACAAGATAATCAAGAAGTATATTCTTAGAAGCTCTTTGGCTCTCAGAGAATATTCATGATAAAGAAAACACAACTGAAACAAGATAGTGTAGGAAGGATGTGTGCAGGTCCACTAGGGAGGAAGAAGAGAATTATATAGAGAACTCCCATAGGATTTTCATATTTTCAAAAGGAACCATTAGGAGAAACTGTCCAAATACTCCAGAGTAGGTGAACTAGTACCCTATATAACCCAAATCAAGGAAACCTTCCTAGAGGAAGCAGATAGGCTAGCTAGATTATTGAATACTCTTACCTGCACTACTGCATGTTGGTATAATACCCATAAACATAATATAAAGAAGTGGGATATATTTAAAACTCTGTTAAAGGCGAGATTCCTACTAAAATTAGGGACTACAAGGAAATACCACCATATGAAGGTGACATCCCACTATAGAAGCATCTAGAAATATGTAGACACTACTAGGAAAGTAACTATGAATACGATGATCAACTATACATCCAAATGTTATATTGGACATTATTCCTAGTAGCAAGAACATGGTATATTGACTAGGAGAGAAGGGAAGAAACCAAATCTTGGATAGAATTAACAAATGATTTCATCTAGACCTTTTCATTCTCTAGTAAAAACCCTCAGATACAAACCATACTTGGAAGAATAAAAGGGATTATCTTTAGTCCACTCAAAGATGACATACAAACAATAAAATCTCATGGATCAAAATTCCATTCCACACCATTAGAACATATATGTAAACACAAGGATTAGATAGATGGGAGATGTAGAGATTAGGAAAACATTGTTGAGAAATATAGGGTGATGAAGAGGAAAAACTACTTGATATAGAAATCAATTAGGGGAGAGGAAGATAGAGGAAACTACCAATCCAAAAAAAAAATAGTACAATGAACCAAACAAAATAAAGAGACAAACATCATGACAAAAGGTGACCAAAAATTGGAACACATAGGAGACTATTGGGACGAACAGGTAGTTGCACAAACCATTGAAACACTAACTGAATTCCAAGACCTATTCCCTTAGAACTTTATGGAAATGAAAGGGATTAAAGGAGAAGTAGGTGCTATGAAAATTCAACTAAAAGATGGGGCCAAACCAGTTCGAAAGAAACCATATCTATTGAATCCCAATATGAAGAAGAAAGTAAAAAGAAAAATTGACAAGATGTTGGCAGTCAAAATAATTAATTTGGTGGAAGATGCATAATGGATAAGCCCAATGGTAGTTCAAAATAAGAAGACCAAAGAGATAAGGGTTTGTGTCAAGTTTTAGAAGTTAAACAAAGCATGCATACATGATCCATTCCTCACATCATTCACAAAAGAAATATTAGAATTAGTTACCAGGAGGGACTCTACTCATTTATGGATGGATACTCTGGGTATCAATAGGTGAGAATCAAGGAAGAAGATCAACCCAAAACTATGTTTCCTACTAAATAGGGATTGTACATGTACAAATTCATGCCATTCAGACTAAAAAATTCTCTAGCCATATTTAGACGGATAATGATCAACATGTTCAAGGATTTCATTCATAATTTTTTGGAAGTCTATTTAGATGATTGGACAATCTATGGGCTAGTGAAGGACCATGTCTAGGTCCTTCAAATGATGCTCAACTGGTGTAGAAGCATGTAGATCTCATTAAACCTAAAGAAGTATATTTTTTTGGTGCCCCATGGGACACTTCTCGGCCACATCATATGCAAAGAGGGACTTATGGTAGATCTGATGAAGATGGATCTAATCTTGAATCTACCACCACCAAGAAATGCCTTGAAATTCAAAACATTCTTAGGATATATAGGATACCATTGGAATTTCATTAAAGGATACACAAGAATTGCAACACCATTAGAAGACCTCTTAAGGAAGAAAACAAGGTGGAGTATTGAATGGAATGAAGAAGCTCATAAGGCATTTGATATGTTGAAATAGAAAATAGAAAAAGCACCAATCCTAATTCTCTCATATTGGAATAATCCTTTCTATATCCATGTAGATAATTTTGATATAGAAATTAGAGCTATGATCACTCAACCTAAAGGGAATAAGGATCAACCGATAACATTGTATAGCAAAAAATTATCTATGGCAGAAAGGAATTACAACACCATAGAAAGGGAAGCGTTAGAAATGGTATATGCTTTACAAAAATACTGACACTATCTGTTATCCACTCCCTTCACCTTATTCATAGATCATGAACCTATGAAGTACCTATCAAACAAACTGGTAACTCATATCCAGATATCTAGATGGCTCTTTTTGTTTCAAGAGTTTGAATTCAAAATAGTGGTGAAACCTAGGAAGAGCAACCAAGGGCCAGATTACCTATCTCAAATTGAAATTGGTGAAGAATCAAATATATACAGGGAAGAATTACCTAGAACACATTTTTTCATAATCATAGCAGTACTAGAAGAACTAGAGGATATCACCATCCTGCTATCAATTGAAGAATTTCCCAAAGGAGGCACCACAAGATAGATAGTCAATGGTATGGAGAGAAAAATATTATATGTTAGTAGAGGGAGAATTACAACACAAAGGAAAATATGACATTCTTCAAAGAGTAGTCTACAAACATGAAAATAAATCCATTCTACAGGAAGCTCATAGCAAGATTGTTGGAGGTCAGAATTTTAGAGAATCTACCATAAGAATGGTAAAACTAGTAGATATATGGTGGTCAACATTACATAAATATGCCATGGATTACATGAGAGGATACAATGTCTATCAGAGAATGGAAAGGCCTACCGCAAGAGATGAGATGCCCCTTAGACTGGTACTAGCCCAAAAAACCATTTGAGAAATGGGTAATTGATTTTTCATAGGGCCAATCGAGCCACCAAAAAGACACTCAAAGGATCAATTTATCATCATCGACATGGAGTACTTGAAAAAATGGGTAGAGGAAAAAATGACTAGAGACTACACCACCAAAACTATTGCTAAGTTTATATAAAACAATATTATTACCCAGTATAGATGCCCATTAAGCACAGTTAGTGATCAAGGAAAATATTTCATAAACAACATGATAAGGGAATTGTTGCAGAATTTTATGATAACGCACAATAGAAGCTCACCCTATCACCCATAAGGAAATGGATCTAGTGAGGCTTTAAATAAAATAATCAGCAAAACATTGACCAAATTATGCAAGGGAAACCAAATATATGAGGATATTATGACACCGACAATATTATGGGCATACCTGACCTCATATAAATGGAAAATCAAGTTTACACCATTCTAATCAGTTTGTGGCCTTAACGCGAAAATACCCATGAATTTTATTATTTCAAATATATGGACCACCCTAACCATATGACTCAAAGAGGATGAATCCCTAAAGAAATGGGTAGAAGAATTAGAAAAAATAGATGAACATTGACAAGTTGCCATGTAAAATCAGTAGTTAGAACATCAAAGGAAAAAACCATGACATGAACAGAACTTGCACCTAAAGACATTCCAAATAGGGGATCTAGTGTTTTTGTATGATAGTAAATTTAAGAAACAGGGGAAGTTAAAGGTTAGATAGTTAGGTCCATACTACATTCACCACATCAATGAATCTAGAGTTGTTAAACTTCACCAAATCGATGGCACAATCGTAGTAGGGCACATTAATGGCACACACTTGAAACATTATCAACTACCACTAGAATAAAGTGCATTTATTTAATCAAAATCCATTATACCATAGTGTAACTAACAAACATGATTCACCTGCCTTAGTACCACTAACACCCATCAAATCAACTAAAATGGCCTGTGAAAGCCATAAATGGGAAAAGAATTAAAATCCTAACTACCACTCACTACAACTCATACCCCACTAACCATGATCTTATAAAACCCCAAATATCTTCCTAATTTTCACATACTGCCAATACAAGAATAGAGAATTCACTAAGAAAACCTAGAAAACTCTATAAAAGAGAAGTGTGAGAGAAAATGGAAATTACACAAGAGGTACTTGCTGAAATATGTTGTCATTGATGTCAAAAGGGGATTAGAGGAGAAGTTTTTTGATCCAGTGCAAAAGTGCATATAGCTGTCATTGATGTCAAAAGTGCAGATCATGCAAAAGGATTTGGCATTCCTGATAGCTTAACTAGTTGTGTGCTTAAGTGATGTACTTGTATGTGTATGATGTGTTGTAGGAATGAATGCATATGGTGGTGTTGTCATTAATGTAACCATTTTTTTCAACATAGTGTAGGTTGTTGCAGTGAAAGGGCACAAGTGATTGCAGGTCCAAAATATGCTCTAGTATGTGTTCAAAATGTACTTTGGTATGTGCTCTGCATTTCTATTGTGTTGATCCTATGCTTATGTGAATCTGAAATATTGTTCAAGGACATCCATGGGTGATATATCTTGGATTCCAACTTCTGAGCTATTGAATAGTGAAAGATATGTCCACTGGTTTGTGAACTGGTCTGATAAAGTTGGTTATCTATGGACTGAAAGAATTGTATCTACTCCGCAGTCCTTTGCTATTTTGTTCAGGTCTTGCAGATCTAGAAGAAGGTTTATAATGGGGTCATCTATGTTTCAACAAGAGTACTCATGGTTTGATGCTCCGGTATGCTATGTTTGAAGTTTGAGCCTTCGATAAGAATGTTCTAGTAGCTCACTCTGCATTTCCTACATATTGAATATATTTGTCTATGGATTGGAAGTTATTTAGAGGCATGTATGAAGATGGTATGTTCCAAGTTGGAGCATTTGATATGAAGAGTTGAGTGAGTTATGTTCACCAGAGTGAAAACTTCTTTATCTCTACATTTGGTAGTGTTAGAGAAAATATATTCCGCTCCACATTCCTCCACATTTACATCTTTTGATCTGCAATTCTGGAATTAAGTTTGTAATGGTGTTATGTGTCTTCATCTCCAATGGTTCATGATTTGGTGGTTCACAAGAAGAAATTTGGACCGTGAATGAAGACTCCTCCTAGAAGGCCCTTGTTGGAAAGACAATGTGGTGTTAGTAAGAGTTTGAGAAATGTCTCTTCGACATTGTAATAACAAGTCTTTGGAGATTTGTTGATGAGACCATACAATATCAATAGGACTTCTTTAGATTTCTCCTTGACATGGTGAGTGTGATACCAAATGAGGAACCCAATAGGGTGCATGTGGAAATCAGATCCAATGTGATGAGGATGACGTGCAGTCAGAAGACAAATAGAACAAAGGCACATGGAGGTGACTTGGATTGATGGACTCCACCATGGTAGAATTCTAAGGTGTCTTCATCGATGTGACATAGGCACATCGACAAAGCAAAGATGGATGTTCCCCCGACAGAGTGATAAAGTGATATGTGGAGCCAATAGAATGATGTGCACAGTGAAGGCAGACACATGGCAATTGATAATTCATTGTTTTGCATCCTTGTTGCAAAACAACACTTGATCAAGGTGCGAAAGGAGAAGATCAATGGCCAGTGTTCAAACTTGAAGATCTTACAATGGTCTGGTTAGTGTGAATAGGGGTTTCAAGTCGGTGGCTGATATGTGATCAAGATTAGATCACCTAATTAACTGACATGTGAATATTTAATGAAGACAATGCCAAAAAGGAGACATGATTGATCAATATCATATCTAATTGAATGAACAGATGAAGAAATTAAATGTAGATCAGATTTTGAGGTCAAACAAAAAACTATTTTGGGAAAATTATTTGCAACAAAAGTTAATGAAAAAATGGCTTGATGCAGAGCCAAATGAACCAAGGAGATATCTGATAGACTCTATTAGATGAGCTGGACGAATGGTGCAAGGCTCAAGATGATCTGACATCTTGGAGGAGAAACCCTAATAGATAGGTAACTAGATTGGACAACTGAACGGTGTGTGAATCTTGAGGTGAGAGATTGCAGATGTGTGAAGTTAGGCATATAGAAGATAACCAAAGTATAGTTAAAAGAGATGAATCTACAACATATGTGAATAGTATGTAGTTGAAGAAAGAGTTGAATAGAGTTACATCTTGCAAGAGTATGTTGCAAAGATAGTGTGTTTAACCTACAAGTTTAAAGAGAGCTAAACAAAATGATGTATAACTAAGTTGCAGTAGATGGAGTAAGATATAGAACTGAGACTAAAATGAAAATGATCATCTAGGTGGTTCTATGTGCAGAAGAGTGAAGAGCATAAAGAGAGTGAAAGAGATAGAACATTGATTGTTCTATGTGCAGAAACAAAGAGTGAAAAGCAAGGGTGTACTACTGAGAGTGTAGATTCAACAGTAAGATATTAGTTGTAGTATGTGCAACAAAGAATAGAATGTAATGATGCATCTTAGGTTTATGAAGAACTATTCATGTGCATATATGAACTTGTAATCCTTTAGAGGTTGTAGCTTAGCTTAGGAGGTATTAGTCTCCTCAAAGTTGTTGCTCCTAAACTAGGGTGTTGTTGCATCCTTGAAGTGGTAGATTCTAAATCAGGGTGTTGTAGCATCCTTGGGTTGTAGCCCAAAAACTTTGTAACAAAGATTTGGATTGTGAGGCTAGATTTGAGCAGTAGACTCAAGCAACATTTCTCACCGTGGTTTTTCCCATCTTGGTTTTTCCACATACATATGATGTTATGTGATGTTCTTGTGTGTGTGTGTGTTTATGTCTCTTCATATTAGTATCTACACATTAATAATTTCAAAGAAGTAATCTACATAAGTTCTCTAAGGGTAGAAGTTTTAAGGGACAAATTTTGGTATCTACTGATTCACCCCCCTCTCAGTAGATCATTGTGTTCCAAAAATTGGTATCAGAGCAATAGGCTCCCTAGGAGAAGCTTAATCAACTCAGGTAGATCTTGGTAGAAATGAACACAATGGTTATTCAAGAAAGCTTACTTGCATATGATGGACCTATCTTTGATGGATCAAGATATATTTTTTGGAGCTCATTGATGGAAGAATATTTGGGATCCATAGGATATGATGTTTGGATGTCGGTTGAAAATGGATATACAACTCCTGTTACATCTCCAATAACTGAAGCTAAAAAGAAGGTATGTGAGGATAATGCTACAATAAGAGACACAATTCTTCATGGACTGTCAAGTTTTGTATTGGTCAAAGTCATGCATTGTCAAAAAACACATGAAGTATAGAATAAGTTGAAGAGACTGTATGAAGAGGATTGTAAAAAAGAAATGAAGGGATTGAATCGGAAATATGAAAATGAATTAGAAGATATAAGTACAAGTGAAGTTGTAACAAGAGGTAATGATGAAGATGCATCTACTTCTGGATCTGAGGAGTTTGATGAAGTGCAAGCTGATTACATCAGGAGATTGAGAACATATCCCAAGAAACATAGAGGTAATCACAATCATTTTGTTTCTAAATTTTTATATGATGAAGTAAATGATTCTGATAAGGAAAAGGATAGTAGAAATAATTTGCACACAATAAGAGAAAGTGGGTCATTTGATGTAGATGACAGATCAAATGATGAACATGTAAGTTTCTATGGGGTAGGCCCATTTCCAACGACCTCTGATGAATAAATTGAGAGGTCTGATAAAGATGATGAAGCTGAAACATCTGGTGAAGAAGAAGAAGTGGACCCTGAAGGAAAACTCATTTTTGCTCTAAATGAGATTAAAGTTTTGAAGAAGGAGAATGAAGAACAAAAGTTGCATTCTCAAAATGAGATAGATAGATTAAATAAGAGTCTTGAAGATTCTAATCAGATGGTGATCTGCTTGAAGACTCAAGTGGAAGAAGAAAGAAGGCAAGATGATGTAGTTAGATCCAAACTATAGTCTAAGTCAAATGAGTGCATGAGATTGGAAGAAGAAATTGTGGCCTTGAGAAAAGAATTAGAAAAAGGTTAGGAGCATATTGATAAAGGATTTAAGTTGAATGGTGGATTCATGACACTAAATGAATTTGTGAGATCAAAAAATCCATCTAGGTCGAGGTCCAGACCAAGGGTGAAGATTGATCTTGGTGATGAAAAAGGGAAGAGTCCTTCCGCCTCTGCAAAATTGGTTAAAATAGAAGGAAGAGGTTGCACAAAGAAAGAGGAAGCCTACACAAGTTGCTTTGGAGAAATTACCTTTGGAAATGGAAGATCAGATAAGGACACTGCTTCCAAGTTGAAGGATCCCACAATAGATAAGAAGATGGAGAAACCAACTCTTAGAAACCGGAAGAAATATCAGAACACAAAGGGAGCTAATGTAGAAAGATTTAGCTGGATGAGTTATACAAAGAAGTCAAATAAAAAAGGACCTTCTCATCTAGTTCAAAGGAATGATATGACCAGGTACTCCCCACGTTTTAATGGTTACTATCATACTTGTAATCAGTATGGTCATAGAGCTATAGATTGTAGAGTTGCTCCTAGAAATAGAAATTCATCTACTTTGGTAAGGAATATGCATGTGGTATGCTACAAGTGTGACAACTTGGGTCACATAGCTAAAGAATGTGAACTAGATCTTGTAAGACCTGCACTACAAAGGAAGAGAAATACAAGCTACAAGTATACAAACTCAACTACATCTGTGATAGGCATGAATGTGTTATGCTATAAATGTGATAATTATGGTCATACAACTAAGTACTATAGAATAAATTGTGCAAGACCAAAAGCACAAAGTGAGAAAGTATGTCCTCCAAAGTGAACACTATTTCACATACTTTTGAGAAGAAGCCTGATCAGATAGATAAAAGGACAAAGAAGGTTTGGAAAGAGAAAGACTGGCAGGCAACACTCCATGAGGCTACTTCTGCCTTGTATCATTAATTTGTAGTGATGGGGCATGAGTCCAAGGGTAGATAAATTGGTACTTTATTCATCCCTTGAAATGGAGAAAAAGATCAAGTTAGGAAAAACATATTTTATAAATTTCTAACTTGATGGTTGCAGGTTTATGATCACATTCTTGCTCCTTGAAATTCTTGTCAAGGTGTTAGAAAATTAGCAGAAGTGGATAGTTAGCTATAGAAATTGATATCAACCATGGGTATTAGATTTGAAGAAAAATGGTGTAGATGATCTATTAAGAGAAATATCTTCTGCCTTCAAAATGAAGATGATGTGGGAGTATCCAAAAAACTTAAATTAGTTGGGACAATGAACATTCAGTTGTAAAGCACCAGAGAGAGCGACCTTGGAGAATACCACATTTTACCTCATTTTCATGACAAAAGCTACAAATCTAGAATTAGCATCTAGGCATAATCATCTTTAGCATATCCAAAATTTAGAGCATTTTGTTTCAATTTAGGAGTGATGTTGCTTGCAAAAGAATACATGTCTTTCACAGTGCAGAGCTGGCAGTGTTGAGTGAAGTCTAATCGGCTTGTGGAGCTTAAATGAACATCATTCAATGAAGTATAGGACCTGGCTAACCTTCATGGGGATTTGCACAAGGATTTAAGCATCAACAAAGCAACACATCATGTTTAAGTATAACCTATCTGGGTCTACATGTTACCTGACTATCCTTTGCAAATAGAATGACTTGATTATGGTTTGAAGGCTTGTAGGGGATGTAAATGATGAAATGAACAATTATGCGAAGAAATGAAAAAAGTGCATGAGTAGGCCAACAAAAGTGTATGGAGCAAGGTCTAAGGAGGAGCTACAATTGGTATCGAATCAGTGTTATACTTGATACAATGTAGTTCTAGATATCATTTGGTACATAGTGTAAAGTGAACACATTCACAATTGGTATCAAATTGATAATCAGTATTAGGGCATGATATCATCAATTGGTGTCAAGTAAATGATTCAATTGGCATAGATCATAAATCAAAAAATCTACAATTGATATTAGACCTGATTGGAGAAGAGCATTAAAAGGTTGAATGCAACAATTGGCTTGAGAGAAAAAGTTATTTTCAATTGGTATCAGTTCAAAGGAGGATATTAGAGGAAAACTAAATCCTTTGCACTATTTTTCAAGAGGGGAGAATGCTTTCAGAAGGAGTGAGCCCTTTTCCATTGATTTCAAAGGGGGAGAAAGTATGCAAATGATAAAAAAGGAACATTGGTGAAAGTAGCATCATAAGTAGAAGTAAAGATGATACTAATATAAATGTTGAATTGATCAATTGGTATCTTTGAGCATTCAAGTTTTTCCATCAATGAAAAATGGGGAGACTATTGGAATATGTTGTCATTGATGTCAAAAGGGGATAAGAGGAGAAGTATGTTGATCCAATGTAGATGTGCATATAGTTGTCATTGATGTCAAAAGTGCAAATCATGTAAAAGGTTTTGAAATTCCTGATAGCTTAACTGGTTGTGTGCTCAAGTGATGTACTTGTATGTGTATAATGTGTTGTAGGTATGAATGCATATGGTGGTGTTTTCATTAATGTAACCATTTGTGTCAACACAGTGTAGGTTGTTGCATTGAAAGGGCACAAGTGATTGCAGGTCCAAAATATGCTCTAGTTATATGTGTTCATAATGTACTCCAGTATGTACTCCACATTTCTATTATGTTGATCCTATGCTTATGTGGATCTAAAGTATTGTTCAAGGAGATTCATGGGTGATATATCCTAGATTACAGCTTCTGGGATATTGAAGAGTGAAAGACATGTCCACCGATTTGTGAACTGGTCTGACAGAAATGGTTATTTATGGACTGGGAGAATTGTATCTACTCCACAGTTCTCTGCTGTTTTGTTTTAGGTATTGCGGATCTGGAAGAAGGTTTATAATGGGGTCATTTGTGTTTCATCAAGAGTACTCATGGTTTGGTGCTCTGGTATGAAGATTTGAGTGAGCCTCTGGTATGTTATGTTCCAAGTTTGAGCCTCTGGTAAGAACATTCCAGTAGCTCACTCTGCATTTCCTGCATATCAAATATCTTTTTTTGTGGATTGGAAGTTATTTAGAGGCATGTATGAAGATGGTATGTTCCAAGTTGGAGCATCTGGTATGAAGGGTTGAGCAAGTTATGTTCACTAGAGTGAAAACTGCTTTATATCTACATTTGGTGGTGTCAGAGAGAATGTATTATGCTCCGCATTCCCCCACATTTACATATTTTGATCTACGGTTCTGGAATTAAGTTTTTAATGGTGTTATGTGTCTTCATATCCAATGGTTCATGATTTTGTGGTTTGCAAGAATAAATTTGGACTGTGAATAAAGACTGCTCCTAAAAGGCCCTTGTAAGCAAGACAATGTGGTGTTGGTAAGAGTTTGAGCAATGTCTCTTTGACATTGCAATAACAAGACTTTGGAGATTTGTTGATGAGATCATGCAGTATCAATAGGAATTCTTCTGATGTCTCCTTGACATGGTGAGTGTGATACCAGATGAGGAACCTAGTAGGGTGCATGTGGACATGAGATCTAGTGTGATGAGGATGATGTACAGTCAGAAGACAAATAGAACAAAGGCACGTGGCAATGACTTGGACTGATGGACTCCACAATGGTAGAATGTTGATGTGTCTTCATCGGTGTGACATAAGCACATTGACAGATCAAAGATGGATGTTCCCCCAACGAAGTGATAAAGTGCTATGACGACCCAATAGAATGACGTGCACAATGAAGGAAAACACATGGAAATGAATAATTCATTGTTTTGCATCCTTGTTGCAAAACAACACTTGATCAAGGTGTGAAAGGAGAAGATCGAAGACTAGTGTTCAAACTTGAAGACCTTACAACGATCTAGTCGGTACGAACATGGGTTTCAGGTCAGTGGCCGATATGTGATCAAGATCAGATTGCCTAACTGACCGACATGTGAACATTTAATGAAGACAAGACCAAAAAGGAGACATGATCGATCAAGATCATATTTGGTTGAATGAATAGATGAAGAAATTAAATGTATATCAGATTTTGAGGTCAAACATAAAACTCTTTTGGGAAAATTCTCTACAACAAAAGTTAATGAAAAAGTGGCTTGATACAGAGCCAAATCAACCAAGGAGATATTTGATAGACTTTATCAGATGAGCTAGATGAATGGTGCAAGGCTCAAGATGATCTGACAGCTTGGAGGAGAAACCCTAATAGATGAGTAACTGGATTGGACAATTGGACAGTGTGTGAATCTCGAGGTGAGAGATTGTAGATGTGTGGAGTTAGGAAAATAGAAGATAACTGAAGTATGGTTAAAAGAGATGAATCTACAATAGATGTGAATAGTCTATAGTTGAAGAAAGAGCTAAATAGAGTTACATCTTGCAAGAGTATGCTGCAAAGATAGTGTGTGTATCCTGCAAGTTTAAAGAGAGCTGAACAAAATGATGTATAACTAAGTTGCAGTAGATGGAGTAAGATATAGAACCAAGACTGAAATGAAAATGATCATCTAGGTGGTTCTATGTGCAAAAGAGTGAAGAGAAGAAAGAGAGTGAAATAGATAGAACATTTATTGTTCTATGTGTAGAAAAGAAGAGTGTAGAGCAGGGGTGTACTATTGAGAGTGCAGATTCAACAGTAAGATATTAGTTGTAGTATGTGCAACAAAGAACATAATGTAATGATGCATCTCAGGTTTATGAAGAACCATTCATATGCATATATGAACATGTAATCCTTTAGAGGTTGTAGCCTCATTGTACTAAGTTGTAGCTCATCTTAGGAGGTAGTAGTCTCCTTGGAGTTGTTGCTCCTAAACTAGGGTGTTGTTGCATCCTTGAAGTGGTAGCTTCTAAATCAGGGTGTTGTAGCATCATTGGGTTGTAGCCCAAAAACTTTGTAACAAATATTTGGATTGTGAGGCTAGATTTGAGTTGTAGACTCAAGAAACATTTTTCACCGTGGTTTTTCCCATCTTGGTTTTTCCACGTACATATGGTGTTATGTAATGTTCTTGTGTGTGTGTGTTTATGTCTCTTCATATTAGTATCTACACATTAAGAAGTTCAAAGAAGTAATCTACATAAGTTCTCTAAGGGAAGAAGTTTTACGAGTAAATTTTGGTATCTACTGATTCACCCCCCTCTCAGTAGATCATTGTGTTCCAACAATACTTCCTAGAATGGGTATTCCCCCATTTTTCCATATTTTGGAGAAGCCTAGATCGGTGTTCAAAAGACTCCCCTTCAAAGCAAGTCTCATGAAAAAAGATGGAGAGTTCTCATCGATTCTGCATAATGTTATCCACTTGGAGGATACAAGGAAGTATATCCATGAATCCATTGTCAAAATTAACAATACCAAGATGGAAGAGCTCAACCAATAATTGTTGGCAGAGGATGGGAAGACATATAAACATGAATATATGGAGAATGTGAAGAAAATTCTAGATGTATGGAAGGATTTCCCAAATTTTTTCTTAGAAGAGGAATGTGTCTAGATAGTTTTGAGCCAAATACATGATGAGTTTGTGTACCTTGAAAAGCCATACAATATTACAAAGGAAGCTATCTATGTGATGAACGGGCTACAAAATGTTGGAGGGATCCTAGCCAAAGAGGCCATAAAAAATAGTGAAGTAGAGAGGTTGACGAGAGCCAAATTCAATGGATGGAGCCTGAGCTTGAAGTCAGTCCTTAATCCAATGGTCAACTATGTAGCAATGGGGATTGCTTACAAAGTGTACTATGTCAATCAGGAGGATTCTGCGACCAACATTGTTGTCCACACTGTCTACCATATGGTGTTCGAAGGTGAATATTTTGACTTATGTGAGGTCATGCATGAGCAATTGATAGAGAACTTGCATAAGATCAAGACCTCTAGGTATCACTTCTAGTATGATACTTTAAAAATATATTTAATGTTCTATTTCTTGAATGAGTTGTTAGGTTTCAAAGGAAAAATATGGAAAATAGACTAAACTATAGCAACCCAAATTAGGGACAACACCCACAAGTTTGCAAACTTTGAAGCTAGAAAAAATGCTTACTAGTGATTTTTCAAAATTTTCCAACAACAAATGCAATTCAAGGATCAGGCTCGTTATCTCATAGCCCAACAATATGAAAACACAATAACAATTTGAGTGAACAAGAATTCCACATACATAAAAGCTATCAAACCCCACATAGTATGGATTCCAACACTTCCACATGAGATCATGACAATGAAATTGATGCATTGGTAGTAGCCTTGCTCCAAAACCCAAGGGATAACATCTCTCCCAAATTTGGGACATATAAAGAGGTAATGGCTAGAAAAGTGGAAGAGGAAGCCCAAGAGAATGAGGAAAAGAAGAAGAAAGCTCAAAAATTGGAGGGACCAAAAAAATTGCTTCCACTCCATTATGATCCAAATCCTCCAGAAAAAGGACAACAAGGGCCCAGACCACCCCTCTGGGACTACCGGTAGCACCTTTGGCATCAACACCTTCAACATCAACACTGGTAGCTTCCCCCTTGGGTCAATCCTCACAGACACCAAAAAGAACCTGAAAGGAAAAGAAAAAGGCTACCAATCCAAAACAAAATTTGATGAACTAGAGGTCCAAAACATCTCATAGGATGAGGAAGAAGTAGAGCAACCTCTAAAAAGGAGGAAACGAACCTAGAGGACCTTCTCGAGAGACTTCGCCAATCAAACCAGAGTCCTAGGAGGAAGCAAAGAAAAAGAAGACACTGGTACAACAACCTCTAACACTCCCACCAGATCAAATAAATGTCTTGGAGATATTCAATGCCACTATTGACCATGGGATGCTACCTCAAATCCAAAAAATTAATGAAGAATATGATGAAGAAAACTAAGAATAATTTAGAGTTTGAAAAGGTATTTCAACTATCTAAATAAAAGTTTAGGAAGCCATGGGGGGTTTCCCTAATGCAATAATTATAGAAATAAGGGAGAAAAGGGCTATAGCCTTGGCTCGATATGAATAAATAAAAGAGTAGGTCATCTTTGTAGTCAACACTAATATAACTGGTGTATAGAAACAAGCTTTGCAACAAGCATAAGAGTTCCAAACAAAGCAGTGAGTTGATAGGCTAATGTAGGATGATCTAGATGATGCAGAGGCTCTTCAAAAGGAAACAAAAGAATTCAATCAGAGACTATATGAGACAATAACAAAGAATCTAAAACAAGCATCAACATAAGAAGACTTTGTTCAAGAAGTTGGGCATGATGAATCTAACTCCCAAGAAATTAAAGAAGAAATGTTTTTCCAAGAAACCAGAGGATAGGAGAATTCCCCTCTCGACATAGGAGAAGAAGAAATAAAAGAACAAGAAGGAAATGAAGAAGAGGCTAGGGAAGATCCAAATACAGATAAGGAGGACTTTGGAGACACATCCAACCCTCTAAATACAATCTCTACCATTAAAAATTTCTTGACCAAGCAACAACAAATTCAACCAACACATTATCCCCAATTATTCCAAGTTCCACTAGTTGGTCCACAGGTGAATCTCTCTGGGATGTCACCTATCTAGAAAATACAACTGGGGGATATTTTCCATGCAACAACAAGAGAGGAGATACTAAAATAGCATGTCCAACAAATTGAATAGCTCGGAGATGCAATAGACACGTTGTAGAAGGCTATCCCACATGTTTCTAGGGATCAATCCCTCCCTTTGACACAACAACTACAACAATTGGTCCACAGTACAAAATAACTTGGTGTCATAGGAAAACATAAGAAAAGAATCTCAAGGTGAGATCATCTAGCAAAACACCCAATAGGTGTACTTCTGCACAAACTCAATTGGAAACCCAATTGTAATAGACAGAGAAAAGCATTAAGGTTGCTGGGGTCATTTACCATTTTTTCCTATAGTATCCCAGCACCACAAAGAACCTCTGAGACTAGATCATATAGAAAAAGGAAAAGATAGAAAAGGTGAGCTATGATCCTTTACAGGATCCTACTAGAACAATAAGAGATAATATTGAACACCTGCATATCTAGCTCTAATAGCTCCACACATAGAGGGAACTACTCAAGGAACAACTTCAACAGTTAAGGGAGATAATGAATAATGAGTTGTTGTTTCTTCAACTAATTATGAACAAAGAAAAAATAATAGCTAAGAGAATCACAATTCCCACCACTTTACTGAAAGGTGAACAAACTCTAGCCCAAGTTCAAGCATAGATTGGCACCCTCCTTTAGGCTCAAGCACATTGGAAAACCACATTGGACCAAATTTAGGTAGAATACCAGAGCATCCTTCCCTAGGAAGAAAAATCTTGAGGAAAAGACATCCCTTTAAAATGGGGGATGATGTTAGTAGGTCAAAGGGAAGAATAGAACACACCAGCATTAGACCGATAGAGCACCACAGTACAAGAGGAAAAATTCACAAAGAAGGAGACACATCCCTTGAGAGAAACAATTGTATATATGTAATAGATAAGAGATATATAGGATATACCAGAGAGGAGTATATGATAACAAACATATGTAATAGAATATAACCATAATACCAAAGCAAAGAATAGACTTACATGTTTGGTACCTATTCTAATATAGAAATATATATATATATATATATATATATATATATATATATATATATATATATATTGGATGAAATTATAAGGAAACATGTGCATTATGAATGTCTGAATAAATTTATTTTTGTTATGTATGTTATTATCTATTATGAACCCCTTATGAATTCCTTCCACATGCTTATTTCTCTTATTGTATCCTCCAAGGTATAAACTGACTACTCAAGAAATACCAGGTTATAGATCCTTCCAGATTGTACTACCCCCATTTCTCTTGCCAACAAACTACCTGTGGCAAAAAAAATCTTAAAATTGAAAGTCTAAATTTCTTAATCACCCTTACTAGTTTGTACGATTTCTCATTTAGGTAGGCATAACTTCTACATTCTTAAAAGGGTATCTCGTGAAGGAAATAGGCCTTTCATCTCCAATCTCCTTCTTTTGTGTCAATAAAACAACGCACAAATATTTAAAAGAAAACAATTAAATATAAAGGGGTTGTATATAATTAAGGCTCATCAAAATAGGGGTATTATTAATCAATTCCTTTATTTAAGTAAAGGAATACTTAGCCTCAATACTCCATTCAATTTTAGCATCCTACTTTAACATGTCATTTAGTTGCAAAACTATTGATGAATTTTCTATCAAAATTTATCTTAAAAAAGAAGGATTTAATATTTTTTAACTTCTTAGTAGAGATAATTTTAAAATTTATTTGACTTCATCTAGGTAAACTAAATTCATTTTTTGAAATTACCTGGCCCAACAAATTTCCTTCTGTTAATCTAAAATTGCATTCTTCATATTTAAATAAATTTTAGATACCTTACACCTTTGGAGGATTTTTCTTAAATAAAATATATGATATTATCCATTATTTGAAAATATCCTTCTAAATATCTCCCATTTAGTAGTAAAGATATATTCCTCAACCTGTCTTCCTACCTTATCATCACTTGGTTATATCTAGAATAAACATCCAAAAAAGAAATCATCTATGGTCCATCGATAGTCTCTAAAACTTCATCCAATGAAGGAAATGGGTAATTACCTATTTTAGAGGCCTCACGATGATTCTTAAAATTTACACATAACCTAATTTCTCTATTATTATTTCTTACATTCACCAAATTCACCACCCAAGTAGAATGCCCAAGGGAAAATTATTATAGTGGATAAAATATTGTGTACCTCTTTGTAAATCAATGACTACAATAGTGCATTTACTAGATGTTGCTTCTATTTAAAAGGATTAACACCTAACTTCAACTAAATAGTACTAGTGATGACTAATTTTTCATAAGATTTCATATCATCATATCCCAAAGAAATCAACTCTCTATAATATTTTAGGGATTTTACTATACCATCCTTCTCTTGTTTGTGCATTATCTCCCTATAAGAAAACTATTAATTGTTGTTCATCTCCCATATTATATGCATCATAATTCTTTCCTTATAAATGATGATATACTCTTTTATTTTTTAGCATCATAAATGTCAAATATTCTTTCTAATTCCATCATTTCTTTTAGTATGTTTTTGGTTTTCAAATTTGTAATTCCTTCATCATCATTATCAAAAGGATATATATTTATCCCACTATAATTTATCCTTAAAAAATCCTATAATTAGTGATAAAATCCATAATATGTTTATCATCTTCAAATACATATATTTATTTTATATTTTCTAAGACTATAGGGGTAGGAACTTCAATTGAGAATATTTTTAGTCTATATTCTATCATAGGTTCTAGGGTCCTAGTGGTAATTTCCAAAGCACCACTTTCTTTTGTGGATTGATTTAATAATAAAAGAACCATAATCCTTGATAAAATCCTATTATATATTTCTATAGGTTGATAATATTTTATCATGGTAGGCATACTGACTCCTAATTTTCCTAATTACCAATTGAGAATTTCCATGTATTGGTAAATATTTTTCCTTTTGATGTGCAAAGAGAAGGCCTCGTATTAAGGAATCATATTCTACAACATTGTTAGTACATGTGAACTAAAACTTGTATGATTCTTGGAAATATTTTCCTTTTGGGTTAGTTAATTTACAACTAACACCACAACCTTGTTTAGGTTTATACCCACAAATATCAAATTTCACATTAAATTGATTATTGTATCTTGGACATTAGAGTGGGCTTGTTATCTGATTCTTGAGTACTCTGAGATGGCCCAAAGTGTTAGCCACATTATTGTAATGTAATTTAGGCACATGAGTATATTATGTCTATGATATATTCAATAATAATGTGTGCATTTATCTCTAATTATAATGTATCAACTTTATTTAAAACCTCAAAATATATAGAACATGAGAACTTTAAATAATATTCATTATGTATTATACACTAATTAGGAAGTAACAACTCATAAATGCATACCTAGGTTCCCAATTTTTATCATAGAATGATGTATGTATGAAATAATAGATATTGTATTAATGGTAGTCATGTAACCATAGAATTGGTTCTACATTTTCTACTTCTCTATATGTGTCACCTCCACTAGAGAGGAAAAATTGGGCAATCTAATCTCATATATATTCCATAAAATCAAAGGTCAACATATTTGAAGCTCACTTCATTGAATGAGCCATATTTTATAATCATATGTTTCAACATGGATTCACTTTCAACATTAATTTTATTTATATTTCTCTTTCAAGGTACTCAAAAGTGTGAAAAAATAGTAGCAAAGTAACCATTAAGGCTCTTAGTCTATCCTCTATTGACTACTTGGATATCAATAAATTGCTATATCCATGGCTTTGATACAAATTAGATATACACATCCTTCAATTAAACTATAATTCTCACCTCTATTTTTTCTAGTTGAACAATCATGTTGGTCTAGGTGGGTACCATACCCAACTTATGACAAATAGAATAAGGAATAACATTTCTAGTAGCATTGGAACAAACTAATAAATTATACAAGTTATTAGCATATATTTCTTGACTCAAAAGGAAAGGGGGGAACCTAGTTTTCATTTGTATAAGGATAAAAGTGTATCCATAGCCACAAGAAAACTTATATTTATCATTTTATGATTCAAACATTCTTTTCTTTTCTTTTGAACGAATAAATTAAATATTATTTTCAATTTGGATATTTTTACAATACATCATAGATAGACATGTTATATTTAGTTTTATTTAACTCATAAATCACACCATAATCATGATTCATTGAGGTATAAGCTTTAGTGGATATAGAAACATTCTACTTGTAGATCCTCCTTGAGGATATTTATGAGTGTTTGGATTATTATTGGAATTACAATGTAGTGGACTAGGATTATCATTTGGATGGATTGAAGATGTAAGTGGTTCCTTATTCTTATTCCTCAATTATTATTTACCCTTACCTTGCTCGAATGCCTAACCTCATAATATTCTATCACTAGTTCATTCTCCCATTAAAAAGGTAAATACATTTAAGTTTCTAACATCATTGTAGTGCTAGTATCTCCAAATTGTCAACTTCAATTACAATCATCACTTCCACTTTGTTGGTCATCTTGCACCATTTTAGACATTTTTTCCATCTCTAAGTATCCAAAATCTAACTAAAAAGTTGTATCATGGAGTATAAACCAATTAGGTAATAGATTTAGATTTATAAAATTTATTGATGTTCATATTTTTCATAGGGCTTGAAATTCCCCCACTATTAGGCCTTGTGTTCCACTATCTATTAGGCATTTGATTATGAAAAACTATATTTTTTTTAATTTTGTAGATTATTCTAATTCTAGGAATTGTTCTAAATGTGTCCTAAAGGGGGATGAAACTTCATTCTAGTAACTCATTAGTAACTCATTAATTCCTCGAATTTTGATGTTAATTGTGAGGTTTGATTAGGTTTCAACCAATAAATTCTTGGTGTCATTTGATCCTTTGTATACATGATGGTTATAGGAACCTAACTTGTAACTTACTATTTAAATAATTAGAAACTTGAAGGTTGAGGGAGGCTAGGAATATTAGGAGAATACTAACCCTACCCTAATTAGGGTAACGTGGGGGTTGGGTAAACATAATTCAAGGGATACTAACATAAAATAATTTTGTACTTAAGAAAAAATAACTATTATAAGATTCAACAAAGTAATATTATTTACTAGGGTAAGGATAATTACAAGGATTTGAATAGGGATTCCTAGAGATCCAAAAGAAGGTAAAGATACCATGGTCCTTTTATGAGAGGATTCATTTTTTGTAGCCTTACTACTTATATATAAGCAATAGTTAGATATTTCATATTCACTTGCATTCTCATCAAGAAAAACCCATTCAAAGGATCCAAAGCCCTAAGGTATGTCTAAATAGGTTTTAATTCACTCAAAAAATAGGGATCTACTATCCTATTATATACTTTTTGAAAACTTATGTTAAATAACCCTAGAGTCTCATTAAGTTCCCTCTTTCAAGTGACAAATTGATGGTACAAGAGAGTTCGGTTAATATAAACCTTAGATTAATAAAGGAATTTATTTTCTAAATCTAAATAACATGCAATATAGTGATAAATATTTAACCCTATCACACACACAATAGATGCAAGATTCTAAGGAATTTGATAAAATATTTAAGTGTACAAAACCACTATATTACATTTGCAAATTTCACACACTAACCCTACTTCAAAGAACTTAATAATATTTCACTAGGCAATTGAAATTAAAGAGTATAAAATATAAAATAAGTCACCGCCAATGGAGATAAAATTTGCTAGAAAACAAACATGATCCTTTGATTACTTTGTAATGGGTGAATTGCAAATTCTAGTGAGATCACCTACACTAAAAACTTTATAGTTTACTTTATTTATGAAAGTCAACATTTAAAAATATTTTTTAAAATTAATATATACCCCTTCTAGGAACCTATTACTATTCCTACAAGAGCAAGTTGGCCTAGATATTAAATATATGTAGTTGGGCCCAAATTTTACAAGTTATACTTATTTGTAAGAGACATAGGCCCCAAAATTGAATTACACACTTTATCATGTGAACCTATGAAAATGAATTACAATTGAACAATACTAAAATTAAAGATTGATTTAAATTACATCATGTTAGAAAGAATGGAAGTGAAGAAGGAAGAATGAAAATGATTTCTTGGTTTATTGTTTCCTTGTCGCAATATATAATTATCCTTTTGCTTTATTGGTTTGAGAATTAAGCCTATGAAATTTTGTAATGTCTCCAACACTAAATTAAAAATTGAAGAACTTACACATAAAACTCTTACCTTTCTAGAAAAGAGGGTCTTCTTAAATTGTTCAAAAAATTCCTTGATATCTAGAGTCCTAGCCTATAAAATATTGAGGTTCACATTTATTCTCATTAATTCATCAATTAGCTTCTCTATAAGATGTTTCATTATAATCCCAGTGAACTCCTTGATAATGACAATAGTTGGAAAATCCTTACTAGGGAACTCCCAAAATGTGTAATGAAGGGCCTCAATAAGACTTTTAATTCCTAACATGAATATATTAGTAGCCTCCTTCTACATAGTGAACTTGATTTTGCAAGCCCTCAACACTTTGATGCTTCATTTAGTGGCTTCAGGCCACTCCAAGTACATTTTTTTATATTTCCATATAGTAACACATATATTATTTATAGCTTAGTAGATGTAATACTAGTCATTCTTTGAAGATAAGGAAAGTTTTTCTCCATTAGGATGAACTCTTTATTAAGAGATTGCTAAAAATTGACCATTCATTGGCTTCGTCACTTACTTTGTGATAATACTGGATGACCTCGAAAACAAAATTTCTTTGTTTAATCTCTAGAGAATCCCTCCAAGTTGTGGTTATACTAACACACCTTGAACATATTGTATTTTATTTCCCTTGTCCAAATCCTTTAGGATTGTGGGAGTAGGTGCATTTGAATCCACTAGTCCCGTGTGGTAATTGATATAGGTAGTGAGATCACCAACTTGACCCTTGATTTTTTTCTTGGTATTCTCATATTTATGCACATAGCCTAGTATAGAAGATATTGAATTCTAGAGAGACTTATTTTCTCTCTCTCATATTTGATGGTCTAGACTAATTGGTTATACTTAGTAGTCCCTTGGCTACATGCTTGCTTCATCCTTATCTGCCAAAGGAGTTACTATATGTGTTTTTCTTACTCCTTGAGCATGATCCAATAAATGATGGACAATTCGCAAGCTCTCTTTTACCTTCGTTGAGCCTAGAAAATTCATACTAGCATTCATAAATCCTTTGAAATTGGTTATATGTTTTTTTTCTTTTCTCAATAATAGAGCTCAACTAAATAGTAAATCCTAAATATCCTACTGGAGTATCTATTGTATGTGTTCTAGGTAGAATTTGTTGTCTTGGGAGAGTGGAGTGAGGTGAATGTCAAGGAGGAGAAGGTGGTGGGATACCCATGGAGGTGGATCCTAGACAAGGAGGTGAAGGAGTCATGAACTAAGTTAGAGTATGAGAATCCTCCTCAAAATATGGCACATCATCATGAATTATACATTCTCAAGATTGCATAGGTATCTAAATTTCTTCTTGAACTAGTACATCCTATAGCTATTCAATACTTATTTCTTCCTTCCTAATCTATTATTCTAAGTTGTTGACCTATGGAGGAGGAAATAGGATTTTTGAGGATGATAAGGAGGAGGTGAAGGGAATTCCATCTAAACTATAGGAAATTAAGTGGTACTAGATCTACTAATATTCTTGTCCTTACTCTTCTTTGTAACATTTTTTCTTCAACCTCTTCATCCTCTTCCTCCATAATGACTTGCATACTAATAATGTATTATCTCTTTCTCTTGGTCTTTCTTTGTTTTGTAGTAGATGTAGAGCCCCCTATGCTTAATTTATTGTTGGGGAATTCTAAGGTTTATGATACAATGGATGAGTATCATCCTTCAGATAAGGATTACTCAACCACCTTTTAGTTATTTTTACCATTCCCTTAGTTCTAGCTTCTATGGGAGCATATTTTGTATAGACCAATCTATTCTATCCATGTGTTGATTGTAGAATTTATCCCTAGAGTAAGAAGGGTCTAATGGAACCCTCAAATTTTTTATGTTGGCTTGAAATTGTGTTTGGATGCTTCATTGGCATTCTTCTAGTTCATTGAGTAGAGTTTAAAGTCTAGGGTTTAGGGTTTATCTTGCATTTCTTCAAAGAAATCCGTCCTTTACACTATTTCTTATAATTTTGAGTTGACATATTGCAGCCCCTTCTTGGTCGTGTTAGTCTAAAATTATGTCATCAATCTCATCCTTTTTATCAACCCCTTTACCCAGTCTCATCTGTCTTTTCATCGATGGAAAATAATTCCACATCAAAGTTTAAAGGGGATTAATATTTTATCTTTGGTCTAAAATATTGATCTTAAATTTATGTCCCCCATCACTCATCAACCTAGTAAATCCATCTTTTAAGTTGTTAACATTTTGCACATGCAAATTTAAGCTTTTGATGTAGGCGGTTAGATCTAAGTAGTTGCATCCTGACTATTCCCCACTCCCCCATTTTGATTTAATATTCATTAAAATATTTGAATGGGTAGGTGGGTGGGTGACACATGTCTCATTAGTCAATGGGGCCCATTATCATGTGAAATCAGTGAGCATTAAGTCTTGTGAGATCAACGATGGTGACTGAAGTTGTAGGATACATCGAGGAGAAGACATCACATCGACGAGACCTGTAAATTGGTCCCCTCGACATAATGATAAGGTGGGACCTGATGGATACTCTAATCGACACTTGAGATGAAGTGGTTCAGGTTAATCCTAACCATCCCCCGCTAGCCCATGGGGGAGCCACCAACATCGCCTATCTCTCGGAGGGGAATTGGGGAGGCGTCACATGGAGTGATTTGAGCCATAAGGGGACTATTGAAAGGCATGAAATATTTTGGAAATATTTTGGAATAAGGTTGGGTAATATTAACAATCGAGCTACTAAAGGGCCTATTTAGGCACATGATAAATTATAGAACATGATGTTATAATCCTAGCCATTCGTTGGATTTGAGGGTTATGCACATCGATTGATGGTATGAAAGGTAAAATGCATGTAAGTGGGAGATTCCAGATTCAATCTGGGTTGTTCGCTTCTTCCTCGTTGCCATAAGGTACACATGGATTAAAAATAGAGGGGAAGCATGGATATGACACATAGCTATTTTTAAGGCTTGTGGAGAAGGTGAAGCCCATGGGATGACTTGGAGATAGATCCACATGGTGTGTTTCAATTGGTTGATGGTGATAGTCATCTCAGGTAAGATTTTCAAACTTGTTTGACTGAATCTAGTCTGTTCATCGAGCCATCTGGTTGCAGGATCAATGGCTAAAATTTGAAGTTCAAGATTGTGGCCAAAGGAGCTATTTTGGGTCATGCAAGCAAATAGTAATGGCAGATATGATGTCGAACTACCAATTTGATCTGCTTTAAAGCCATCAAAATATGTTTTAAAGCATAATTTCAATTCATTATAACATTCAACGCATCTAAGGATTTATTGTTGCACATTTGAGCTTACTCAACGTCTAGAAATTATGGTTTCAAATCCTCTACAAAACTGTAAGTTAAATCAATACCCTTCTTTTTAATTGTTTGAAAATTTGTTGAAAGTTCTCACTCTATCATTTTGTCAATACGATTTATGGTTTTCTTGCATTTCTTTTAGGGTTTGGCATTCAATTCAAATGATTAGCTTGATTAGTCCTGCTATTGCCTTGTGTTAAACTCGTGCCCTAGTTGTAAGCTTGTAGTTTCTCTGTAAACTAAACCCTAGTTTGCACAAACCCTATTACCATGGAACCTAAATTCAAAGCATCCACACCAAAAGACCAAGCCTTTGGGTCAAAACATGTAGTTAGACCTCTCATTCAGGATTTAACCAAGGAATTGAAACCCTCCATATCTGATAAGCCCAAGGATCAGTTATTGTTCTGAGGTACTCAAATTGTTGATGGGATCATTAACAAGAAATGTACTATTAAAGATGCCTCAATGCCATACATTGGATGGGCACAATTTAACTATTTTTTTGGCAATTGAAACTATGGCATCCCTATTGGCAACCCCTAGAGATTAGACATGGTAAAAGTGGTAGTACCAAATGTTTATATGGATGTTGACCTACTAAGGGTAGTAGCAGAAAAATATGACCCAATTTCAAGAATTGTGAGAACCTATGATGGTATAGAAATGGTCAAGGTCACTAAGGCTGAGATTGCTAGAGTCTTCAATCTAACTAAGTGGAGCGAAGAAATGGTCAAAGTTGATGAGAAAGCCTTAAGAGTTGAGTATGAGAAAACAAGACATACTTTTAAGATCTCAGTATTACAAATTTTCTTTGCATCTATAAGGGAAAGGGGAAAATTATTTTGGGCCCATTTGATAAGGAGCCCTTCCCCATAAAATATTTTGTTACATATTTTTAGAGGACATTCTATTCTTTATGTCATATCTTGGGGTATGATCTAGTCACAGGCATGCCAATGGCCAAAATGTATATGGTTACCCATATCCAACACCCCACTTGCAATACACTTTATAACTTTGGATCATACTTGGCTGAAAAGATTCATGAGGGCTTGGTTGCACTGAAAATGGTGAAAATGGGGTAAGGTTCTATTGGTATTCTTTATTCATGCATATGTTGTTGTATAAGGGAGCAGGTTATTTTGGAAAGGATATGACATTAGTCAGGAGGGAGGGTGATATGGATCTACCTGTCCAATGTTGGACCAGAATCCTTGACAAAAATGACAACCAATCTAGTTTTGTGGTGATTGAGAATATTTTTGCTTCCAAATTGAGAAGGGTATTAATTTTGAATATTCCAAGAATCCCTACAGCTTTGCATGATTTCTTAAGGCCTAAAGACAGGAGCCCTGATTTGAATATTGAACATAATTGGGAGGATTTGATTCCTTATCCAAGATATACAATCCTTTGAGTCTATGGAATAAGTGTATCACCAAATATTCTTCCAAGGGATGTGATGCTAAGGATTATTTTTCTCGAAGTGATGTGGTAGCTAGGGGATGTAGAAGAAAATCACCTACAAAATCAACAGAAGGGAACCTTTTTCCTTGCATACACTATTTTCTCTGATTATTCCATGAAAGAGGGAGGATGGAGAAAGATTGTTGATGTCCTCAAGCCATATGAGATGAAGAGGGTCAGACCAAGGAATCATGATCCCCAGGGATTCATGGCAGGGCTAAAGGAAAGAATCAGAAGCTCCAAGTTCATCCAAAAAAATTATTTCCCAAAGGATGTAAAAAGGAATATTTTTTACTTTCAAAAGAAGGATGATAGAAAGATGAAATGGATTACTTTCAATAAATTAGAGCAAGAAATACAAGCAAAAGATCCATAATTTATAGCTCTTGAAGACATCAAGGATGCAATTTAGATGATTGAATATGTTTTTTTAGAATTTTGAGCAAATAGTTGGGCATTTGAAAGAAGAAAGGATAGTTCAAGACAAGCAGAAGTTATGGTAGAAGAGGAAAAAGGCAAGGGGAAAGTCCCTATTATGGAGGATAGACCAAGATACTAGCCCCCAAAGAGAACACTAGTATTTACAAGGAGGAAACATAGGGTGAAGGAGAAGCAAGCAGTTCCCACCTCTTCTCAACAAGAGGAGCCAAGAATCCCTTCATCGACACATGAAATGCCACTATTTTCTCCCACAAGGTCAACTGCTCCTAATATTATGGAGATTGATTCACCGCAAAGGGTGTCATCACCACCAAGGAAGCCACCTCCTAAGAAGCAAAAAGTAGAATCAATTAGCTTGTTGGAATATGCCAAGGAATCTGAGGATGAAATACTTATTACTGAAGAAGAAATGCAAAAAGGTATTCCTTCTCCCCCTAGGGAGATGGTACCATAGAAAATGGGCCTCAGACTAAGCAAGGTGGAAATCACTAGCATGAATAACATAAATGATGTTAGGGAAGAGGCTTGCAAATAGTTCATGGATGATGACTCATTTTTCAAGTCCTCTGCTTTCATGGAATTTTCTTGGAGAGATAAGAAGGATGATTATGTCAACACTATTGCCAAGAAAAGGAGCTTGAACCTGTAGTTTCCTGATAAGGTCATATAGGCTCAACTTATGAAATAAATGAAAGAGAGTTTTCAAGGAATAACAACACATGAGGGTAGAGAACTGGTGAGAAAGAGTGGTCTTCTCCTACTCCCAAAATGGTATCTTTCTTTGGCCATTGCTTTTGAAATAGTGAGGAGGTATGATAGGCCTCTTTATAATTCAAAAGAGGAAGAAAAAATTGCACTACAAGGATCTACCTTTAGTGAGTAGTGGGACACTTTGGCTATTTGAGCTCTAGCCCCAAATACAAAGAAGCTAAAAGTTGTAGATCCATCTACAGATTATAGAGTGGGACTAATCATATAGAGGGTATCTAATACCTCTGCAATTGAAGCAACCACCATGTCTGTAAATGTTTCCCAATTCACAAAGGAAATGGTGGAGTTAGTTACTACAGAAAAGGAGAAATTTAGAAAAATGTATAATGACCTGTTGATTGAGTACAACAAAGGTCAACAAAATATTATGGAATTACAAAATGAAATGGCATTGTTAAATGAGAAAATGCAAAATATACAAACAAATGTGCCATTATAAACAAAATTTTCTTTTCCTTCTTCACCATAGCAATAAACACCTTTTGCCCCTTCTCCTCCCATAGATACTTCATTGGAAATTGTGCCTTATAATATGTGAAATGTGCCCATAGTAGTTGAGGAACCAAACACTTTAGGTGCACAACATACAGAGGAAATGAGCAAGGAAGACTTGCTTGAAAAGTTGAAAATATATGAGGAGAGATGTAAGCAACATCACCAATTAATTCTTGTCAAGAAAATAAATATTGTGACATCAGTGTTGGAGCATCTAAACAAGGGAATTGATAGGAGATTGATTAGCATCCATGATAATTATTCCTCCATTTTTGATGTTGTGAGAAATTTTGATAGGGACAAGGAAGTGGCTATCCCACTTATGGAGAAATAGATTCCAAGACTCTAGGATTTAAGGTTAATGGTCGTGGGATCTAAGCATGATATAAAAAATCTAGAAAAAATCCAACCTACCCTTAAACTTGTGAGTGGAATTCAAGAATTCCAAGGAAAGATTGAGCCTTTAGAGGAAAAAATATGGGAGCTAGTCAGAAGGTTTTATGAGATGAATTTTGGTCTCCTCCTTGAAATCTTGAAGTAAAATGGTGAGATCAAGTCCTTGCAGGATTGGAAAGAGCAAGAAAATGAGGTAATTGCAAAGAAAGCAACCCTATTTTGTGAAAGGGTTGATATGAGGATGTTAAGGAGAAGTATGGATATGCTTACCCAAGCAGGGATTTCCCCAGAGGAGTTTGATAAGGAAGAAAATTAGGTTGTGACCAAGTATGCTCCATACAAAACAAAGGCTAAAGTGTCATTGGATTCAATTGGCCTTCAAAAGAGGAGTTTCAATCATGTAAGGACAAATATCTTGATGTCCTAGATGATTAGGTTGTTGTTGTGGGGATAGTTAGTACAATTTTGGTTTCAAGTTTGCAAAAGTGGATAGTATTAGTAGGGAGAATACAATACATGGCCTAGAACTAATACAGATTAGGCCTTTGATAAAGTAATGTTAAAATATTGTATTATCTCCAGTTTGAAATTAATGATAGGGATGTAGACATGGATGTTGTTAGCTCTCAAAAACGTAGGCGGAATGCCTCAAGAGGCTTCCAATCTCTTGATACGCTTTAGGGTAACAGACAAGGTCAAGAGAGCTCAACCTTCTACTCTTTAGGTGTTGCAAACCTAGGCGGGTGTACCTCTCTGAATAATGCAGACTTAACTTATGACTATCCCTCTGAAATGGTTTGTCCACAATGGCAAGTGGAAAAGAACAAATGAAATCCAATTTGAACACAGTGACAATATTCTGATCTAAGTCCTAAATTCTCAATTTAAAGATATAAAGAAGCTGAATGAATTCAAAATGATGAAGTGCAGAGACTAGTGCCTTGTTGGGTATGCAGAGTCAGATGAGATCAAGATAAGCAACACTTTCTGGAGAAAACACAAATTATCTGGCATATGTTTTGCTTACAACTTGTATAAATATGCAATAATGTGACTACTAAGTTCTACTTCAATAATCCAAAATGAATTTCTTTGATTACTGTGATCAATAAAAAGGATTTTAATCTTTTTTTTGAAAGAACTAGTTGATTAATCACACAACTACAGCAAATGTTTATTGATAAATTGAACATAAACTTGTTATGTCAATTTAAACAACCAGAAAAATCAATTATGGAGACAACTTAGCAGCATTTTTCATTTTGTTTCAATAGATAATTGACACCAGAGAAATGCAGCAACATCAACTGAATCTCATAAATACCTCCATTGTGAAAATCATGCAATAATAGCCTCTGATTTGATAGTTTTATTCTACTGTATCTATTTGCAGTGTATCAAAAATCTAATGTCTGGTCTAATTCACAACTACAACATGCTTATTTATACACTAGCATGAGAAAAATATCAAAATAAAATATTATGTCAGCCTGCAATGGTCTCTAAGCAGATTCATGTCGGCCATATCATTTTGAAATTCTATTTTCACCAGTGAGTAGTCAGTGAGACAACCATATCATCCTGCCGAAGGAAATTCAAACGCTATCATCCCATGTTCACTGTGCGCGTGTAATGCTTTTGCCGAAAACAAGAAGTGTTGCCATAGCTCATCGCTCTCGGGGAGACCATATACCGAGATCACTATGTCAAGCCGAAGATCCTCATATAGCCTCATGTCATTGTGACCACCCAAATGTTGTATTGAAGACAAGAGGCATCCCTCTGTTCTTTTTCGTTTCGCTATAGCCGCGTGTTGTTGGTGAGAAGTCACAGAGATAACAAAATGTTCTATCAAAATTCACATTACCCCCTACATGTCACTGTAGCAACCCGTTAGTCATACCGAAGTCATATAGTATTCATTTGTTCTCACTCTGCTTCGCTATAACACATAGGTGTCAGGGAGAGGTTACACAGATTGTCCTAAGCTTCACCGAGAGTCCCCCACATAACCTCATGTCGCTGTGACCCAAGGATTCTCTCGCCGACAACCATCCTCCACTTATCTTCGCCAAGACACTTCAAACTTGGGGAGACGTTACATAGAATTCTCCCAGTTACATCGAAATGCCCCCACCACTCGTAGGTCACCAAGAGAAAGAGAAACTCATGCCGACAAAGGCTTACATTACGTTCCATTGGTGAGACCCAAATGTACTTGCTAAGATCTTACAGCAATCGGCCCGACCAATATCGATATGCCCATATTCTTCCGCCACTGATCGGTGAGACCAGGATGAACTCACGTTGAAAGAAAACCACATGTGGAGTCAACGAGACATAATGAACTTGACATGACATTATACCGAAGACACACGGTCAGGCTGAAACCCAGGCACACATGATCGGCAAGACATGAGATCTTTTGCTATGACCACTCGCTGAAACCAAAGAGTCACACCGGCAACATGTTTTGTCTTGTTCATCTTCGCTAAGACCTCCTACCGAATTGCACATTTCATTTGACCTACTGTCGCTGTAGCTTCAAGATATCAGAGAGACCATATACTGATAGCCATAACATACGCCAATATATGTCTCTATTGTCGCCAACACAAGCATTATGTCGATAACCGCCAGCAGAGGAAAACTCCAATCCTTGAAATAAGAGAAACGTCTTGCCGATAGGCAACAAACGTTTGCTAGCAGAAAAGCAGATCGGAGAGACCCAAATGCTATCACATCGAAACACCTGAAAAAAAAGATATTAGCAGAAAAACATAATGGGTTGGGTAGACCCAAACAGACCTATGTCGATATGGACCAAAGCGTAAAAAATGCAGACATGGACAAATTCAATGGGGCAGTATGGGAAAAATGTGAGTAAATGTATCATCAAATGAAGGAAATATGTATAAGGACTCATATGGGGACTCAGGGGGCATGAAAATATGCAAAAAACATTAGATTTTAATAGTTCCAACAAATGTAATTTGTCCTTTTTCTCTTTCTTCATTTTATGATTTTCTTCCTTCAAGCTTGGAGTATGTGGAATGAATTTTAGAAGCATGTGGATAAATTGCTAACACAACTAAAAGGTGCCTTTTGGAAGGTGGGACAAATCTTCATCGACAAATGCAAATGGCTTTTGTCCCACGTGATATTTCCCTCTTTTGAGTTGCAAATATAACTGCATTGGGGAATATTTATATCAGTCAAATAAGAATAGGACATGTGTACATTCTAGCCCGAAGCTTGCTTTCTCCTTCATTTATATAAGAAGGAATACACAACCAAATGTATAGGTTTTTGATTAATCATAGAGAAAATTTTGTAATAAGAATACAAAGAATAGTTTAGAGTTTTTCCTTAGGTTTTGAGTCTAGTTCATATGTAAATGTAATTTTTTATAACAATACTAGCAATTGAATATAGAAATGATGCAAATTCAAATCCATTTCTCTCCTGGTGTATTCGTTACCTGAGTTATTAATAAAATGATCAAAGATTTTTTTATTGGTCTTAATTATGTTCTAATGATGTATGGCTGCTATCTTGGTTTTAATTCAAAGAATTAACTAAAGTACCTAGATAGAGCTATAGGATTTAATGTAATTTGAGTATAAGGATCTTTATAAAAAAATTTGGCTTAGGATATAATGATGCATTTCTCTAATGTAGTGTTGTCAAAGCTTTATGATGCTAAGTATTAATCTATTATCCAATTATATCTGTGTTGAGATTTACTTCGTTTCCTAGGTTAAGGCACTGGCTTGGGCTTTGCATTCATTATACATTTTCTTGATCGGTCAATAGAAAATAAAATTCATAATCAAATTTCTATTGAGTTGTAATTGTTATTCTTTCGTGTTAATTTTTTCATTCTCATGCTCTAAATGTTGATTGTTGTAAAGGAGTAGCTAGCTTCTAAAAACATTCCATTTATTTGAGCTATTATATGATAATTCATCTGTTATTTGCAATGTATTCTGTTATTAGATGTTTTAATTCATAGGTACATTATGGGATCACCCTCCTAGGTTTTGTAGAGCCCAAAGTGTAGTAGGAAAGCACTATTGAATAGGACAACCAAGAGGGGGGTGAATCAGTTGTCACAAATTTTAACCTTTAATTCAATCACCAAAACTAATACTTAAAATAGCTTAGATGATTAATCATTAAATGCCACTACAGAAACTCAAATCTAACACATAAACACAACAACACCATATTTACATGGAAAACCCAATGAGGAAAAACCACGTTGAGGATTAACTCACACTATAGAGAATATCAAAACTGATTACAAAATGGCTCACTGCCTGAAACAAGGCTCACTACCTGAAATAAGGACTCACTATCTGGAACAAGTTCTAATTGTCCAACAGGGCTACAACCTGGAGGTATCATTGCTACAGAGATACAAAGAATAAAAATAAGACTTGTACATAGAGACTACAATCCCAATGCAACAAAGGTTTCCACCATAGTCACTCAATCAACTTGCATGAATGATAGAGTTCACCTTCTGCTCACTGCATCCGAAAACTCAGTATTAAGCTTTACACTAATCTCCCACACTCACAACACACTCACAAACTCTTACTAAATAGAATCAAGGTCACATCAAACTACACTTTCTCTTTTCTTTTATCGCTCTTCTTCTTCACTCTTTCCTCTCTCTACTTCATCATTAACTCATCTTGCATTTATACCATCTTCAACTTTGAAACATATCCAAAGTCAGCTATCCACATCCAAATTCAAATTAGGTCAGTGCCAAAACATCCTAGGGTGGAATTAGAATGAGGGAAACCCAAACACATGCTTCAAGGGATCCAAAAATATCCAACACGCTTCATCATTCTTGAAAGTAGTATTTCACACAAGGTCGGCCAATCCAATGTAAAAACATAGAACCATTAAGAATGAATCTTGAAAATGCCAAAATTATCTTCAATAGAACTAGGGAAACATAATTCTAGAACTGCAAGTCATAAGACTTCATTAAAGAGAAATCCAAACCAACACCATTTCACTCGCACCTCAACCAGAAACATAAAAAACTATAGTTCACAACTAGTGAACACAACTTGCATTGTACAACAAATCAATAGCTAAAAATATGGATATAACATCTACTAACAACCACGAACAACATGTATGAACCACACAACCACATGAGAAAATTCAGACCAAAAACCAGAGCAACCATTGAACACATGCAACATATCTTTATTACTATTTTCTAAATATCCTCAGAATATACAACCAACAACAACTAGTAGATAACCAGTTGATTAGTTGACATCAATGACAACACCAGCAATATTTCCACAACACTTTCATTCTTGCAACAATCTCCTCCTTTTTCATTGATGGAAACACATGATGTCAAAAACCATCAAAGACAACATACTAGCTCTAAATACATTTTTCTATTTTCTCTCCCTTAGAAGATGATCTCTTATAAGCTTCTTCTCACATGCTTCTTCTCTCCCCCTTTGACATCAATGGAAAAGGAAAAATAATATTTTCCATTGATTTCTCCTTTAACATGAAAAACAAAATGACAACACCTGATACTACCTACTCCCCCTGAGAGGTAGCCACCAAAACATCAGTCCAGAAGAAAGATAGACCCATAGATCCATAGGACTGATGCATCTCCATATGAATCTAGTTCAAGAAAGAAGGAGAAATAACCCCTAACTTCTTCTAAAGATACTCAAAAGTATCTTTAGGAAGAGCCTTCATGAAAATATCAACAATCTGGTCCTTCATCGGAACATACTCAAGCTTTACTTCATTCTCCATAACCTTCTCTCTCAAGAAATGATACCTAATAGATATGTGCTTTGTCCTCAAGTGCATCACAAGATTCTTATAAATATTAATTGCATTTGTATTATCACAAAAAATGGAAATGGGATCATCATATAACACTGCGATATCTTTCAATGTTTGTTTCATCCATAGAACTTGTGTACAACAAGATGCAATAGCAATATACTCAGCTTCAATAGTAGAAAAAGAGACTAAATCTTGCTTCTTACCCAACCATGCCACCAATCTGCATCCAAGAAAGAATGCACCACTACTTGTACTCTTTTTTTCATCTCCACATCTAACCCAATCTACATCTATATAGGCACTAAGTGTAAAGTCAGTATATTTAGTATACCACAATCCATAATCTAGATTTCCATTCAAATATTTGAATATCATTTTAATTGCAGCAACATGTTTTTCCTTCAGATCTTCTTGAAATCTAGCCACAAGACAAACCGCATGCATAATATCTTATCTAGTAGCAGTCAAATATAATAGTCCACCAATCATAGATCTAGACGAGCTCTAATCAGCCTTAGGTGAAGTATCATCTTTACCCAACTTGCAACTAGTCACCATAGGAGTACTTACCGGTTTGGAACCATCCATCCCAAACTTCTTCAACATCTCTCTCACATACTTAGACTGTGAAATGAAAATTCCTTTCTCTGTTTGATTAATCTGTAGCCCAAGAAAGAAATTCATCTCCCCAAACATAGAAATTTCAAATTCTTTATGCATCTCTTCCACAAATATCTTGCACATATTTTCATTTCCTCTAAAGATAATATCATCAACATATACAACTACAATCAATATTCTATCATTTCAATCTTAAAGTAAAAATTATTGTCTGTCTTACCTTTGTGAAATCCTTGTTGAATTAGATACTTATCTAACCTTGCATACCAAGCTCTAGGAGCTTGCTTCAACCCATATAAAGCTTTATTTAATTTGCATACCATATCTAGTTGATCCGTTAACTGAAATCCTTTTAGTTGTTCCATATAAACTTCTTCTAATTCACCATTCAAAAATGTTGACTTGACATCCATCTGATAGACCTTAAAGTCTTTATAAGCAGCAAGTGCCAAGAACATCCTTATAGTTTCCTAAAAATGTATACCTTCTACTTGTGAGTAGCCTTTACACACAATCCTTGCTTTGTTTCTAACAACTTCTCCATTATCATTCAACTTATTTCTAAATACCCATTTTGATCCAATGATGTTTTTATCTACCAGTCTTGGGACCAATTCCCAAGTCTGATTCTTCTCAATCTGCATAAGTTCTTCCTTCACTGCCTCCTTCTAATGTTCATCTTTATAGGATTCACATACAGTCTTCGGCTCAATCTCAAAAAGTAAACACAGATTCACTTCAGTAATGGCTTTGCTTCTAGTTAATACACCTTTTGTCTTTTCTCCAATAATCTTGCTTTCTAAATGATTCTTTTGTACATATTTCAGTGTCTTTGGGGACATCACCAGAGCATCTTCTTCTATTTCATTCTTTTTTTTTTGCTTCTTTTGCTCATCTTTATCCTGTTCTTCCACAATTTCTTCTATTCTTGTACGATCATGCTCATCAGATACATATCCATCAATATCAATAGAATTCTTCATTGCCTCATCAACCTTCACATTTGAGATTTCTACAATTTTTCTCAATCTTTTATTGAAATATATGTATGCCTTGATTTTAGTAGAATATTTGAGAAAAATACCTTCATCACTTCTTGCATCAAACTTACCCAAAGTTTCTTCATCTCTTCTAATATAGCATTTGTTTCCGAATACATTGTGTAGATAGGGAAAAATCCAAAGGTTTAATGTGTTGAAAACAATAAACTAATTAAAACCTATCAAGCACCATGAAGCACAAACTAGAATGAAAATAAAAATAAAGAAAGTACATGCAAACCCATTTTCAAACTTAAATTGTATTGATCTCCATGGCTCTTCTCCACCTGCACAAGAATGCAAGATTTTGAAGGTTGATTGTTGAAGGAATGTTGGTTGCTTAATTCTACAACATAATGATCTGATGAAGATGATAGGTGGTGATGGATGGAATATAGAAGAATGATTTTGATAGCATAAGGATGTCTGAAGAATTCGATACAAATGGCCTGTGAAAGGTTAGATTTATAGAGTTTCGATGTGGACAGAGATAAGATTTGATAAGATTCGATAAGGATTTGATTTTTAACAAAAGAGGAAATACAACGAGATGAGATAAGATTTTAAAAAGATAGAAAGATTTTGATTTATTATTTTAAAGGAAATAAAACAAGATAAGATAAGATGTGAAAAGATAGAAAGATTTTGATTATCTTTTAAAGGAAATAAATCCTAAAAAAGATGAGAAGGATAATTGATGAATTATCTAATTAAATAAATTAATTAGATACACATGAGTTTCAATTTTGGAAAGAAAGCGAAAATATATTTTTAAGATTTTATTAATTAAATAAATATTTAATTAATGTTGAATTTATGATTTCATCAATTAAATAATATAAATTATTTAATTAACATTAGAAGAATTAATAGAAATGATTTAATTAATTAAATAATATAAATTATTTAATTAACATTAGAGCAATGGATGGAAATGATTTAATTAATTAAATAATATAAATTATTCAATTAACATTAGGGGAATGGATGGATTATGCATAGGAAGGGAATAAATGAAATTAGTCAAATAAATAAGATTTATTTAACTAATTAGATGATGACATGTGTACCTAGGGAAAAACATACTACAAGATGTCTAAATGATGCAATTTTGTGACAAGGTATTGTAAGAGGACATTTTTAGGTGTCTACACCTTGAAATATTTAATTGTAGGAATTATTCTATGTCATAGCTCAGGGATTCTTTGTATTGTTTTCTCCTGCTTGAACTCGATTGAATACATAAACATCAGTATGAATAGCTTCTTTCCAGTGAACTTCAAGTAAACCAACCTCATCAATCATTGATCTAGCAACCTCTTAAATTGTTCTATTTTTCCTTTCCACAACTCCATTCTACTGAGGAGTTCTCGAAGCATATCACTATCTCTTTATTCCATGCACTTCACAAAACAAATTAAATTCATGGTAGGTGAATTCTCCACCTCTGTCAGATCTTAATCATTTTATCTTCAAATTCACTTCATTTTCAACCATTGCTTTGAATTCCTTGAATCTATCTAATGCATCTAATTTCTCTCTAAGAAATGTAACCCATGTATATCTAGAATAATCATCAAATAAAAGCATAAAGTACCTTTCACCAACTAGAATTCTCACTCTCATAGGACCACATAGATCTGTATGAAATAAATCTAGTAGTCTAGTAGTAGACTGTTCCTTTGATCTATACTGATTTCTTTCTTGCTTTCCAAACTGACAATTCTTGCAATAGCATTAACAGGATTTGTAATTATTGGTAAATATCTCATGGCTTGAAGAGAACTAGTACTTTCCATGTTATCAAAATTCATGTGAAACATTCTCATATTCCATAACCAACTTTCATTTATCTGAGTCATAAAGCATCGTCCATTAGCACCCTTAAGTTGATAGATATTCCCTTCAAATTTCTTTCCTGTAGAAATCAATATTTTGGATCCTTTCTAGATCTCACATTTCTCATAAACAAAAGATCATATCCTTTTTTTCACATCTAACCATTGCTCACTAGATTATGCCTTAAACCCTTAACATAGTAGACATTGTCAATATGATGCTTTTCATCAAAACTTTTTGAACCTAGCCCACATATTTTAGCACCAGTATTATCTCCAAACATAACTAAGCCTCCATATTTCTCAAGCTTGAAAAACTTACTTTTATCACTAGTCATGTGATGCAAACAACCACTATCAACTACCCAAAAATTCTTCTCTTATTTATCATGTAGGGAAAAGATAATTGTACCTTCATTTTTCTCCTTCTCCTTCTCTGGATGGCTTTCCTTTATCTTCTTTTCAAAACTAGAAAAAGTAGGTTCATCCTTAATCACCAAGAACAAAAATTCATTGTCATCTGGATCTTCATATTATGAATCCTCATCAGAAATACTAGCATTCTTACTCACCTAGTAAGCTCTATTAATCTTCTTTCCTTTCTTTTCTTTCTCATATCTTTATTTATTTCTTTTAGCTCTTTTTGGACACTTTTTAACATAATGACCTATTTATCCACAACTAAAGAATTTAAATGGAAACTTACCTTCATACTTACCAAAGCCTTTTCTCATTCTTCTTAAAAAGTTGGCTTCTATTTCATCAAAGTTCTCTTCAACCTTTGTTGCTTTAAAGACAAACTCTAATTTGCTTCCATTTCTTAGACTCGACTTCCTCATTACATAAGATGTCAAAAATCCTAACAAAAGATCCTTAGAATAAGTCTTATAATCCATAGTCTGCTCAATAACACTCACCTTTTCACTATAAGCATCATGAAGATTTTTGAGAATCTTCTTTACAATCCTTGTTTCACCAATAGTAGCACCAAGTCCTCACATTCCAACCACTATCTCATCCAATCTTTGTACATAAGCTTTAATATTTTCATCTTCAGACATGTGTAGAAGATCAAACTATGTCTCTGAATTCTGTAGTTTCACCTCTTTAACTCTTTCATCACCATCATGCACTCTTTCTAAAGTATCCCAAACTTCCTTAGTTGTCTTTGGATTATGAACCTTAATCAACTCAAAATGTGCTAGACTATTCTTCAAGATAAACTTTGCCTTATTGTTTGCTTCATGTGCTTTGATTTCTTCAAGTGTACTCAGAACATTAGTAGGAGTGTAAGGATTCTTGTAAGCTTTATCCACACCATATCCACAATACTCCATATATTCTTCCATCATGGTGCAAGAGCACCTTGTTGCATTCAAGCCTCCATGAGGCCATATTGTATAAATTCATTAAATTAGGTGTTTTAATATTGTAATAAGGTTGAATGAGCCATTTTATATATGTTTGAAGTCATTTGGAGTCATTGATGAAGGTTTGGTGTCATTTAGTTGAAAAATGAAAACATTGTCAAAAGTTGTCAAATGTTGTCATAACAACTCTTCTTGTTAAATGACAACTTTTTTAAATTTTGTTAAAAATTGTTAAATGGTAGTTGTAGGTTGGTTGGGGGCATAACTTGATTGTACAAGCATAAAAATGGGCCTCCAAGTCAAATGGGGGGTTGGCCTCAAAGACATTAAACACATTAAGAAAACACCTAATTCATTCCATCTCATTGACCAACTACTCCTACATCGATGGGATGGAGACTTTGTTCTTTAAAAGACTCTCAAAACCACAGTGAGGAGATCACTGCCTAGGTACAAGAAAATTAGTTTTTTGTTCTTTTTTGCTTCTTTAAATTAACTTCCAATCTCTTGAAAATGAAACTAACTCCTTCCTACATATGAACACACAAAGTATCTAACTTTGGTATTACTGAACTACTAATACAAAGATGAAAAGAATGGAGAAAATGTTGTTAACACATAAAATGGGGCTTTTAGTAAAATTTTGTTACAAGAATACAAAGATTGACCTCTTCCATTCCTTGCCATGCTTTTTATAACTTTTTCCCTCTTAGCAACTTCCTTTTCTAACTTCTCACCAAATCCATCTTAACACTTTGCCTCACCTAGGTCTGTCCACTCACCTAGTCTCTTGGAATTTCTCATTGCACCAACCTGCAAGCAACCACACACACAACCCACAAACAACTTTCCTAGAGCATCTTCAGGCTTTGATACCAATGTGATGGAGAGCTAGAGGAAGAAAACCCATCAAATCAATATCAACCTTCATCAATGACTCCAAATGACTTCAAACATATATAACATGGCTCATTCAACCTTATTACAACATTAAAAAACCTAATTTAATGAATTTATACAATATGGCCTCATGGAGGCTTGAATAATACAACTGAGAGGGGGGGTGAATCAATTGTCACAAATTTTAACCCTTAATTCAATCACCGGAACTAATACTTAAAAAAACTTAAATGATTAATCATCAAATGCCAATGCAGAAACTCAAATCTAACACATAGACACAATAACACTAGATTTACATGGAAAACCTAATGAGGGAAAAACCATGGCAAGGATTAACTCACACTATAGAGAATATCAAAACCTATTACAAAAAGGATCACTACCTGAAACAAGGCTCATTTCCTGAAATAAGGACTCACTATTCAGAACAAGGACTCATTGTCCAACAGGGCTACAACCCGGAGGGCTCACTGCCACAAGCATACAAAGAAGACTTGTTATAGAGAGACTACAATCCCAATGCAACAAAGGATTCCACTATATACACTCGATCAATTTGTATGAACAATAGAGTTCACCTTCTACTCATTGCATCTAGAAACTCAACATTAAGCCTCACACTGATCTCCCACACTCGCAACACACATACACAGACTCTTACTGAATAGAATCAATGTCGCATCAAACTGCACTTTCTCTTTTCTTTTATCACTCTTCTTCTTCACTCTTGCCTCTCTCTACTTCATCATTAACTCATCTTGCTATTGGTGGTGGAATTTTCCCTCCTACATCTAATGGATACTCTCCTTTGCCATCTAACTTGCTAACTGGATCCACTGATGATACCCAAAACCTTATAGATCTGGCTGAATCCTTAGATTTTGAGATTACTCTCCTAGATCTTGAGGAGGTTTTTGGAGATATTAATGCTCTTAGAAGAGAGGTTCAGATCTAGGCTGAGATAAGAAGGAACAAGGAAAAGGAAAGAGAGGAGAAAAATAGAAATTTCATGAATGAAAGAGAGACCTTAATAAGACAATTGGAATAGATGAGACTCCTGAACCAAGCTGAACCTAAACCAATTACCATAGGTCATGTTGTATATGAAAACCCTTGACAAGAAGATTCAGCCTGACCTCAAGTAAAAGATACCAATACCACTACCTGAACCAAGTCTACAGCCACTAGTACTATTGCTCCACAACTTATTGAAATTGTTTCCAACCTACCAGTTGATAAGGGCAAGTAGCATATGAAAAAATTGGGTATTAATGAAAAATCCACATTTGAGAAGCCTCCTATACCTCCTAAATCAGAATCTTTTGAAGATCAGTTAAGGAAAGAAAATGAGGATCTAAAAAAGGAATTAGAAAGGATGGAGATTATGGAAACTAATGTTGAGATGAAGAGGAAGATTGATTTCTTGAATACTTCATGCTTAGCAGATGGTACCATAGCATCTAGTTCACAAGATCCTTCTGATTCCATAGTAAAGCCTACACACACAATTGATGGGAAGACTTCTGGTCGTATAGATCAATCCTCCCATAATTCCAAATCTCTAAACACAAGTAGTAATGATTGTACCCATAATCAATTTACTAATAGAAACATGGATCATAAGAGAGGAGATGGAGAAGCTAATAGAGGTAATGAGGATAGAGATAATCAATTTCATAGGTGGCCTATGCAATTGTAAAGGTATAGACAATTATGCTTTGATGGGATTCTTGGATGTCCAAATCCCATTGACAATGATATCAAGGTTTTGTTGAGCAAGTTTACTAGAAATAATGCAATATCCGAGGAGGATCACTTGAGGGATTTCCTCAATATGCTTGATGACTATGAAGTAGAACATGAGGATTTGGTTATGAAATTTTTCATGCAGTCATTGATAGAGGATGCCAGAGATTGGTATAAAGGTTTACCGGATGGCAGTATTGGCTCATGGGATGAATGAGAGTTTTTAGAGAACAATATGGAGATAAAACTAACCCAATATTTATGTTCACTAAATTCAATAATATCACTAAGGGACATAATGAAATGGTGTCTGATTTCAACATCAAATTGTAGAAGGCTATGAATAGGTTACCACCAAACTTGAGGTTGAATGATCTAGTATGCCTTGTTAATTATTATAATGCATTTGATGCTAAGATGGCTTACCACTTGAGAGATAAAGACCCTCAAACTTTGAGGGATGTATTAAAAATTTCTCTGCACATTGAAAGTAATAGAAGAGCTCCAAGTAAGGTGGGAAGAAGAGATGATGCCAAAATATTGAAGAATCCCAAGGATAAACAAGAAAAGGCCTCTAGCTCAAATCCTAATTATGATGAGAGATGAGACAATGTGATGAGAACCCTCAAGGGCATCAAATATACTATTGCAAAACAAAAAAGGGGCTTGGAAATGATAAATAATAGTTCTAGAAGAATCAAAAGCCCCCAAGGCTCCAAGATTACCCTTACAAAACCAACTGGTAGAATGGAAAGCTAGTCCCCAATGATCAGAAAAATAAACAAGATTAGGTCACACCTAATACTTTTCAAAATAATTCTACAAATTTCACTGATAAAGCTCCCTGGTGTATGGTCTGTTAGTTTCCTAACTCTCGTCACCAATGTGCAGTTGCACAATTGGTGGAAGTTGAGGAAGGTGTACCAGATGATTACAATTAGTCCCATGAGGATGATGTTGAAGTCAATGTGATCATGAGTAGGTGTGATTTTGATGATAATGAATGCTCATCCAATGTGGAGTATCATGAACTTGATGTGGATGGCCAAAGGCAAAGAGAAAATGTATATCATCAATCAGTTCTCTCTGATGAAGATAATAGCAATGATCATGACGTGTGCACATTGGAAACAATTGAGGATGATGTGTCTTTAAGGAGACCCTTAGATGAGGAGATTGGAAATTTGAAAGTGGCATTGGAACCACAGGCAAGAGGTTCCTACCACCTGAGAAATAGAACGGTGGGTGGTGACCAAGGCAAGGTTGCTAGTCTCTTCATCAAAGAGCAGAATGCAAAAGTCAAAGAATCAAAGGTTGATGGTAAAGTGGACGGGGGTAAAATAAAGGAAGGTAAGGGAGATAAAATTTGGGCAAAGAAGGTTGAAAAATCAAAGGTTTATGGAGAATTCATATCTCCTACTGTGAAAGTAAAGGCACAAAAGAAAAATTCTAAGCCTGACAAAAAGGTAGTCAAGTCAAAAGCTGAAGTGAAAGATGAACAATAGAAGGAGAACAAGGCTAAGCTAGGTATGACTTCAATTGATCTACCCAAGTATACTCCTATTGATATGTTTGAATTACTTTGACAAGTCAAAGTTTCTATCCCTTTTCTTGAAATGATGAGAATTGATGAGCATAAACAAAAGATAGTAGCCCTTACCAATGGCACTACTACAACCTGTAATGAATCAATGATGTCTACTCCACCCAAAGAGAGTAAAAAAGAGTTGAAAGAAAAGGAGGTTGAGGGAACAATTACTGAAATACCTCAAATCTACCTAGTAAATACATTAACTGCTTGCCCTGGTAATATAGACCCATTTTTTGTAACTCTAGTTGTTGATGGGAAGTTCTTGAAGAATTATATGATTGATTTAGGAGCTTCTAATAACATTATGCCAGTAAGAATCATGAAGGAGATGGGATTGAAATTTGATAGCACCTATGGCAAGTGTTATGCTATGGATTCTCATAAGTCCCTATGATTGGTTTGATCAATGAACTCCCATATAGATTAGCTGCATTTCCAGAAAAAGGAATTTAAAATGAGTGTGAAAAAGGTGGAAATTCCACCAAATTATGGAATGTTACTGTCAAGATGATGGAGTGCCTCGATGGGGGGTAGTATGTAGTGTGATGTGTCTTTTTCCACTTTCCTAATTGATGGAAAAGACATCAAGTTGGTTAGGGAGTCAAAAGTCCCACATATGATTGAGCATGCTATTGAGGATGATACAATTCATTTTATAGACACTGACATCAGGAATTTCAAGGTAGAAGAGTTACCAAGAGAATGTGACAGGTGGCCTGCACCTATTGAAAAGGATATGACTAAATTTTTTGATAAAAATGATCTTTGGACCATGTATTTTGATGGTGCAAGCTCCAAGCAATGGTCGGGTGTAGGGATATTGTTGGTTTCACCTAGTGGCAATACATTCAAGTTTTCTTTCACTTTGTCTTTTGTTTGTACAAATAATGTGGCAAAGTATGAGGCCTTGATATTAGGGTTGAGGTTAGCAGAGAAACATCAAATAAAGAAGCTGAAAGTGATTAGTGATTTAGAATTAGTAATATCCCAAGTTAGATCCAAATATGCATCAAAGAATAAGAGATTTAAGTAGTACAAGAATGTTGTTTGGGATTCCATTAAGTAATTTGATGCATTTGGAATTGATTAGATGGAAAGAGGCCATAATAGATTGGCATATTTTTTGGAAAACATTGCACTTAGGCCTAATGATATAACTTTTGCTGGTATCTCCAAGGTAGAGGTACAAACAAGGCCTTCAATCCCTAACAATATACAAGATTTGAAAGTTTTCAATGATGATGAAGACATCTTAATATTTTTGAAATGTGTAGATGAGTATGAAAGTTAGGAGATTGATTTTGGAGCCTTTGTTGAAACAATGGATGGAAAGGACACAGTCTTTTAGTAATGAAGTCATTCAGTTAAAAACTAATAATATTCCTAAAGGCCTTGTGGCCTTAGAAATAGTCTTTGATAATTAAGACAAAAGTAACAACAAGACATTTTCCACCCATCCAAAAGATCTAGAAGAGGTAAACTTAGGGACTGAAAATGCTCCTAAGAAAGTTTATGTGGGTAAGAAGATGAAGCCCAAGATCAAGGCAATGCTAATTACTTTGTTGAGAAAGTACAGACATGTCTTTGCTTGGTATTATAATGATCTGAAGGCATACAGGGAGGAACTATTTCAACATGAAATTCCTCTAAAGGAAGATGCAAAGCCCTTTAGACAAAAGAAAAGACCCATTAATCCCACCTTAGTGTCAAAGATGCAAGAGGAGTTAGTAAAGCTAAGGGATGTTGGCATTATTAAGCCTATTAGGCACTCATCTTGGGTGTATAATTTAGTGCCAGTCAAAAAAAAAATGGTGATATAAGGCTATGTGTGGATTTTAGAAATCTGAATATATCATCATTGAAGGACAACTATCCACCGCCTAACATGGAAGCTATGTTATAGAAGGTGACTAGTTGTGAGATCTTGTCCATGATGGATGGTTTTTCTAGTTATAGTCAAGTTAAAGTGAAGGAGTCTAAGTAGTATAAGACTGTGTTTGCCACTCCATGGGGTACCTATGTTTATGTAAGAATGCCATTTGGCTTAACTAATGTAGGTGCTACTTTTCAGAGGGCTATGGATTTAGCCTTTTTTTATTTCATTGACTTATTTTTGGAAATCTACCAAGATGACTTGACTACATACTCCAAGCAATAAGAAGATCATTGTATGCACTTGGAGAAATTTTTCATTAGGGCCCTTGAATATGGAATTTCACTAAACCCAAAGAAATGTACCTTTGGGGTCACTGAGGGAAAATTGTTGGGACAGATTGTGTCAAATGGAGTGTGGATTGACCCTGAGAGGGTAGCGGCCATTGATAAAATTCCTCATCCAAAGAAAGTGAAAGGTGTTCAATCATTCTTTGGTCATATTAACTTCTTAAGAATATTTTTTCCAAATTTTATAGAAATCACTCACCCCATATCCAATATGTTGAAAAAGGTTGAGAAAGTGGAGTTGAATGAAGAGCCAAGTAATGCTTTTCAAGAAATTAAGCAGGAAATTAAGGAGGACCCAATTCTAAGGACTCCTGATTTTTTGAAGACCACTACTCACAAAGTCTCAAGAGTTGGGTTTTGGTGGAAAATAGTTTTCAAGGATGCTCACAAACTTATGAGAACATGTGACACATGTCAAAGGTTCTATGTGAAGCTCAAGTTCTCAGGAAATATATGACTTAGACCATTTGCAGTCCAGGAACCATTCTAGTAGTGGGGCTTTGATTTCATTCGAGAGATATCTGACAAGGCTAGTGGAGGTCACTCTTGGATCCTTGTTTATATAGATTACTTTACTAAATGGCTAGAAGCAATTCCAACAAAAATAGCAACAAGTAAAGTAGTAATTGATTTCTTGATGGATAACATACTAACCAGATTTGGAGTACCTGAGAAAATTGTTTCAGACGATTCTATGTGCTTTAGGTCTGAAGAATTTACCAAATTTTGTTCTAAGCATGGGATTCAGGTATCCTATTCTTCACCATATCACCCATAGGGTAATGGCTAGGCAGAGTCAAGCAATACGAGCTTGATGAAGATCATCAAAAGGATCATTGAACAAAACAAACAAGCTTGGGATTCCAAGTTGAAACTAGCTTTGTAGGAAGATAGGGTGACAGTCAAGAAAGCCACTGGTTATGCTCCATTTAATTTAGTCTATGGAATTGCAACAAGGTTACCTTAGAATAATCTTATGAAGATGTACAATTTTATCTAGGAGTATAATGAAGATGTGTGTGATGAAATGCAACACATAATTGATTCCTTGATGGAGGTGGATGAGATGAGAAGAGATTCCCAAAAGAAGAATGCTAAAGTACAATCGCAGGTCAAGAACATGTATGATAAGAAAGCATCTCCAAGAAATTTTCAAGTAGGAGACATCGTGTTGATGTGGAATTCCAGATTTGAAGATAAGGGGAAACATGGAAAGTTTGATGCATTATGGCTAGGCCCTTATCTGATCAGCAACACCTATGGTGAGGACTCTTACGTTTTACAAGATCTAACTAGTGAACTTCTTGAATTTCCAGTACATGGATAGTTCTTGAAGCCATATTTCTCTTGAAATATGTTTTCTCTAGGTATATTGTAAATTTGGTATATTAAGTATATATGTTTGGTCTATTTTGGTCAAGTCTGGTTTGGTTTGACTACCTTGTCTAGGTAGTTTCTTGGTTTTGGTTCTTTGTATTGGTCTACTTCAACCTTGAGATTCTATGATTTTTCTTTGTTCGGGAAGAAAAAAAATCCCCAATTGGACTCACTGATGGAACCCTCAAAAAAATTTATGTTCCATTGCCTTGAAACTATGTTTGGATGCCTCATTGGCCTTCTTCTAGTTCGTTGAGTAGATTTTAAATTCTAGGCTTTAGGGTTTATCTTGTATTTCTTCAAAGAAATTTTTCCTTTACTCTATTTCTTATAACTTTGATTTGACCTCCTCTTACTCGTTCTCAGTCATGTTAGTCTGAACTTATGTCGTTGAGCTCATCCTTTTTATTGGCCCCTCTACATAGTCTTTTCGGTCTTTTCATCGATGGGAAATACTTGCACATCAAAGTTTAAAGGGGATTAATAGTTTATCTTTGATCTAAAGTATTGGTATTCAATTTGTGTCCCCATCACTTATCAACCTAGTCGAGCCCTCTTTTAAGTTAGCATTTTGCACGTGCAGATTTAAGCTTTTGATGTAGGTACTCAAATCTAAGTGGTTGCATCTTGACTGTTCCCCGCTCCCCCATTTGGTTTTAATATTCATTAAAATATTTCAATGGGCTAGTAGGCAGGTGCCAGGTGTCTCATTAGTCTATGGGGCCTATTATCATGTGAAAGTAGTGACCATTAAGTCTTGTGAGATTAATGGTGGTGATTGAAGTTGTAGGATACATCAGGGAGAAGACATCACATTGGAGAGACTTGTAAATTGGTCCCCTTGACATACCGATAAGGAGGGAGTGAGAGGCGTAGGGAAGTAGGAGATAGAGAGGTGATGACATAGAGAGGGGAGGGAGAGAGAAGAGGAGAGAGAGAAAAGAAAAAAGGGAAAGAGATGGCTAAGGAGGGATGGAGAGGTAGACAAGGAGTGACAAAGAGACCTACATAGGGGAGAGGTAGAGAGGTGAGGGGGAGATAGAATAAAATGAGAGATAAATTAAAAAAGAGGGGTAAGGAGGGGAGAGAGGTGGAGAGGGAGGGAAATAACTAGAGATCTCAGAGATATATAGAGGTGAGAGACCTACAACCTAGGGAGAGAGGGGTAAGAGACATAGGGGAGAGATATGGGTGAGAGAGATAGGGGATAGAGGTGGTTAATGATACAAGGAGGGAGAGGTAGAGAGGTAAAGAGGGAAGGAGGGAGAGACCTAGAGATGGGGAAAGAGAGAGGGTGGGAGGGAGAGGCAGAGATCAAGAGAATGGAGAGATATGGGAAAGAAACAATAATTGAGGGAGAGAAGAAAAGAGAGGTAGTGATGCAAGGATATAGATGGGGGTAAGGAGGGAAGGCAAGGTAGAGAGAGAGGGATAGATATTGGGAGAGACCTAGAGAGAGGATACAAAGAAGAGGAGAGAGAAAGTAAAGTGTTGATAGAGGAGTAATAAGAGATGGAGGGAGTGAGAGACATAAGGGAGGAGATATAGAGGTGATGACACAAAGAGGGGAGGGATAGAGAAGAGGAGAGAAATAAGAACAAAGAGAAAGAGATGGATAAGGAGGAATAGAGAGGCTAACAAGAAGTGACTCAAATATTGAGAGAGGGGACAAGTAGAGAGGTGAGGGGGAGAGAACAAAATGAGAGAGAGAGATAGAAGTTCACAAAGAGGGAAAGATGGATAATGATGGAGGGAGAGATGTGGAGAGCGAGGGAAATGACTAGAGAGGGGAGAGATATAAAGGTGAGAGACATAGGGGAGAGATATGGGTGAGATATAGAGGGAAGAGAGAGGTGGGTAATGAGATAGGGAGGGAGAGGTAGAGAGATAAAGAGGGAACGAGGAAGAGACCTAGAGATGGGGAGAGAGAGGGTGGGAGGGAGAGGTAGTGATCAAGAGAATGGAGAGAAATGGGAAAGAAACAATAATAGAGGGAGAGAGAAGAAGGGAGAGGTAGGGAGGTAAGGGTGTAGATGGGGTAAAGGAATGAACGCCCTAGAGAGGGAGAGATAGAAGTATGAGGAGTGAGAAGAGATGGAGGGAGAGGTACACATGGAGGGATTGAGACATAGGGAGGAGGAGATAGAGAGGTGATGATCTATAGAGGGGAGGGAGAGAGAAGATGAGAGAGAGAAGAACGAGGTGAGAGAGATAGAGGGGGGAGAGAGGTGGGTAATGGGATAAGTGTTGGCCCAAGTTGCCATTGCACCAAAAGATTATTAATGCCCGATACAACTTCCAGAGTTAACAAATCCATGGAATGTGATTAGTCCACATCATGAATCCCGAGGGGAGCACTGACCATCAACCAACAAAATCCCCCTTAGTGTTACCCGAGGGGATTCAAACCCGACACCTTTGGCTATGATACCAATTGTTGGCCCACAATTGTCATTGCACCAAAAGATCAACCTATTAATGCTTGATACAACTTCTAGAGTTAGCGGATCCACGAGAGGCAGTTAGTCCATGTCACAAATCCTGAGGGGAGCGTCGGCCATCTACCAACAATAAGGAGGGAGAGACTTGGAGATGGGGAGAGAGAGTGTGGAGGGAGAGGTAGTGATCAAAAGAAAGGAGAGAGATGGGTGAGAAATAGTAAAAAAGGGAGAGAGAAGAAGAGAGGGGTAGGGAGGGAAGGATAGAGATGGGGTTAAGGAGGGAAGGAAAGGTAGAGAGGGTGGGAGAGACCTAGAGAGGGTTGAGAGAGAAGAGGGGAAGTATTGGTTAAGAGGGAATGAGGTAGAGAGGGAGTGAAAGGTAAAACCTCGATTATCCATCATCAATCATAAACTGTAAACTCTAAGCCTTATCAAAGTGGGGGAGAGAAAGAGAAGTTGGTTTTAGCATTTATATTTGGCGCTCGCCAAATTTGGTGCTCGCCCAATTCGACGCTCACCAAATGTATTGCATTAGGAAATACCAACCCAAAGGGTTGGATTTTTCCTTGGGAATCCAAACCAAAGGGTTGGATGACTATTTCATGCCAAGGACTTGATTTTTTGAAAGGCTAACAAAATTTCACATATTTTTAGTCATGCTCTCCATCAGGTTTGCACATGTTTCAATGCAAATTTATAAAAATATCATGATGACATTAGCCTCTCTCTTAGCTATCTAACCATATAATATTTTTTATGTTTTGATTATGTTAAGGTTTTCATCTTTAACTTCTTTTTGTTAGTGTCTCCATTTTTTTGTCAAAATTCAACATGTGCTAGTTTGGGTATAGTTTTTTACTCATTTCATCAAATTTTGAAAAAAAAATTAAATTTAAAAACTAGACTTCATTCTACATGTATTGAAAAATATCATTTTTGATTAGTTTTCAAAACAATTAGGGGGGAGCACACTCAAATTTCTACTTTTTAGGATGTGTCCACTTCTAAAATTAGTAAAATATTATATATTCATTAAAAAATTAGCCAAAAAAACTAGCATAAACTACATGGTCTTACCTAATTTCTCACTAAAGTGATTTTTGAAATTCTAAAAAGAAGTTAACATTTTAGGGGGAGCACAACATACGTTCTATGCTATTTTTTATAAAAAAGGGACCACTTTGTGTTCTCCCCCTTTTTCAAACCCTTAATATTCACTACTTTCAACAAAAAAAAGTAGTTTACAAAGTAGATTCGGAGCACTACAACTCTTGTTCTTGTTGCATCTTCAAATTTTGAGTGTAACTATCTTCATTTTCTCATGAACATCATTTTTTTTTTATTTCAAAAAAAAGTGGCATCTTAAGAGCCATTTTTGTGTCACAACTTTGTGCACTTACCCTTAAAAGTTACACAGAAAGATTCAAGTAAAGGTATAAAGTTGTGTTACACTTTCATAAAGGAAACAACCAACATTGACCCAGCTTTTAAACTTGAATCACTAAAAAGTGGCATATATCTTTTGAATTTTGAAATGATGTAAAATAATAAAATGTATATTTTTTAGTATATTTTATGTTTTTATTTTTTTGAAAAAATTAAAAAAAAAGTGAATATAGTTTTTTATAAATTGACACTATAATTTATTTGTTGAAAAAATGCTAAAAAAATGAAGTTACATGAGACATCGATCTTTACATAGTAAACTTTATTTTTTTCCTTCAATTTTTTTGTGTGTATTTCTTGAAACTTTAATGCATAGATATATTTTTTTCTAATTTTTATAATTATATATTTTAAATATGTATTAAAATATGCATGTAAAACACAATGTTTCCATTCAACGTCAACTTTCATATTAACTATTTATCTAGAATAGAAAAATAATTATACCATCTTGATATAGATTCTTTTATTTAGTGCATCATAATTTTTTCTATTTTTTAATAAGTTTTAGTATTTTTTCCTCACATGGTAATCAACCTAATATTTTGTCTTGATAACCTAATTTTACTAAAAATAAAATATAAAATATAAATAACAATTAAATTATTAGAATATATATATTTTTAAAACTACACTTATGTATTTACAAAAGGATATTTTTATATTTAAAAATATGTTATATACATGAGTAGGAGTTGTTGAAACATTAATTTTTTCAAATAATTTTATTTTTTGGTAAACTGGCCTTAAGTGGTTGTACATATGCATTTAAGAAACAATTTTAGTTGGAAATGTTGTGGACATATCTAACTTACCTAGAATAAATCTTACTAGATCATATGTTTGACCAAAAATTGATTTCTAGTTAGAAATACTTAAATTCATTTGTGTTGATAAGCTTTTGATTATAGGAAAATCAGGTTTTGAAGGGACCCTAAAACCCTTTACAAAAATACCACTACTTTTAAAGATAATCAAAACACACAAATCAGCCACCCATCAACAAAAAACAAGTGAACAACCAAACAAAAAGAAGGAAAGAACCAACAAGCAATTACATATTTTTTAGAATGTTAGCAACTTCCAAATCACTAGCTATAATCTTCTCATGCATTTCCATGACCTCAACAACCTCTTTCATACTAACCCCCAAATTATTCTTGGTTTTGTTGCATGTACAAGTGCAAGGTCCCTTCTCACTATCACCTCCTTTCGAATCTTTGGGGAGATCCACCAGACCAATAGTAACATCTTTCATACCTAAAGAATCTCCTTTCCATAACCTAGCTTTCTCATTGAGAAATTGGAGACCCTAAACTTCATTATGGAGAGTAGACTTATTTTAACCACTATTTCCAAGTTCTCAAAAGCTCTAGCCACTTTATTCTCCAAGACCGAGATTCTAAATTCAAACTCTCTTTTCAGATTCAACATTTCATCTGTCATAGTCTTCAAAACATCAAAAAACTGGTTCACCTCATCTTGAACAGAAGACCCTTGGGGATTAGGAGTAACCCCAATATTGTTAGCCAAAGAATGAACATTTACATTAGTTAGGTTTAATTCATTAAGTATCCACTTGAAAATTCTGAAAAAAATAAGAGAGCCATCTCTCGCCATCCCTAAAACATTAGGCAAACCCTCCTTGTTGCAATTAAAGGTATCCCTATCATCAACCGGATCCTCAAGATCAACCCAATTATCCTACACATCTTGAAACACATCCTTACTTTTGTTGCCACCATCAGGAACCTTGATTCTACACATAGACCTCTCCACCTCTGCAACCTCATGAGTACCCAGCTCCTTAACCTTCTCAGGACCATCATCAACAAATCAGTGGGTGTCAATATTGGGAGTTTTGTTAGGTTCAACACTAATAGTATCCTCCTGAGGGAATCATTTCCTGCTACCAGAATGCAACTTTCCCTTTACCTTCTAATTACTTCCTTCCTACAAACTCATCTTCTTTCGGTCTAAGAAAGGGGAATCCACCTCCTCATTCTCTTCAACATCCTATGCTACCTCCTTCTTCCTAAAGGTATCACCCTTCACCTTTAGCTTCTTAATAGCAGGGGATAGGAATTTACCTAATTTAACCTTTTGGGTTTTAGTGAAATCTTCAGGAACCTACACCTCCTCTGCATCCACACTACCAATCATATACTCATCTAACTTAGAGGGCTTAGATTCTTTGGCCTTCTTTTTACTCTTTGAAAAAAAATCCTCAGGAGGGTCTAAGAGGAACTCCATATTTGCTTCTGACCCAGCTTTATACTCCTCAAAATTAGAGTCATTATTGGACCCAGTATCATACACAAAATTAGATTTCTTAGGGTGGTCTTTAGTTATTTTCTTGGGTTTATCAGGAATTGAGAAGGACTTGGAATAATCCATAATGAGGAGAATTAATCCCCCATGGAGAATAAATTTCTTTTGAAGTCTTTTATACCATTCTCAAGGAAAGCTAACAGGTAATAGGGGAAAGAAACCCTCTTCTTATGCCTAAAAGGATTAAGAAAAACAAAATGATAACCATGAAGAATAGAGAAGCAATCGTCTAAAGTAATGTCCCTCATAATTTCAACCATCGCATCACCCCAAATAGCCTTGATAGAGCTATGAGAAAATCCTCCACACTTCGCCTTCTCCAACTAATCCCTTTCATTACCCAAGTAAAAAAGATCAACATGGAAACATTAGAATCTTTTCTATCTTTCTAAACTTTTCTACCCTCTGTAGCCATACCAATAATTTGACCAAGAATTCTTGAGTAATATTAAATTCCATGTCAAACACCCTAAGGAATCTATTTTTCCATCCTTTGACAAAATCTTGTGAAACCACCGGATCAAATCCATGAATTCTCTCAATGTAGGGAGTGATACCCCTCGCCTCCAACAAATATCTTCTTATTACTTTTGGAAGAGTCACAGGTGTAGACATTGAAAATTGTCTCAATCTATGATCATCATTTTCCCATCATCTTGGTCTTCTTCCATGCATAATTAAATAATTTTAATTATTTAATTAATTCATTTCTTGATCTTTATTCTCCTATGATCAATTAATTAAATTATCTTTTTAATTGCATCACTAGCATTTTCTTCCTCTCTATGATTAAATGAATTATTATTCACTTAATTATCCATTCTACGTTATTCGTCTATTGTTAAATAATAATTATTAATTATTTATCTATTCATTGATCTTTCCATTCTTCTATAGTTAAATAATTATTAAAATTATTTAATTATCTATTGTCATTTCTCCTCTATTAAATAATTAATCTAAATCCTCCTTTTTCTATTTCCTCGTATTTAATTAAATTGGTTGCATAATCATTTTAATTAAATGCCCATTTTCTTCATCTTCCACAAATAAATAATTTAAATAAATTATGTATTCCCCACTTTGTCAAAGATTCTTCTCTCATGAATTAAATAATTTTATTATTTAATTTATCCATTATCTCCCTACACTCTCTCATTTTCAAACCCCAACCATTGATATTCTTTGGTTTCTTCTCGATCTTGACCATCCATTTTGTAGCCAACCCTAGCCCACTACTATGTGGTGCATGCATCCTCAACCGTCAATCTGGGAATCTTTCTAGAACTTCAATCTTGTATTTCTATTTGAATGATTGTCTATAAAAGAAGCTTTTCTCCTCCATTTTTAATTTAACAACCACATATCTCCAATATTCATGCTTATTGTTTGCAAGTACTTGTATATAACAAACTAAGGGCAACTTGCAAATGCTATTTAAGGAGAGACAAGGGAGTTGATTCAACTTCAACATGGGGAGTTCATTGTTTGAATGATTTCATTTTTTTCCTCTTGTTTGATTGTACTCTCTTATTTTAGATTTGGATTTTAGCTTAGATTTAGTACAGTTGTTCACTTTTTCTTTGCTATTCGATTTCCTATCTTACATTGGTCAACCCAATGTGAAATGGACAAAATTTATAAAAAATATGTCTTGTTTTTTGTTTTTGTTGTGTAACAGGTTCGTGAGCTACAACTGTGAAGAGAAACAATGCAATTAAAGGTAGGCTCGCGAAATTTGAAAAAATGACACAATTGTAATAGGAAGCGACACAACTGAAGGCAGGATTTCAAATTTTAAAAAATGACACAACTGAAAGCTCCTGAGCTGCATTTGAAATGATGCAACTAATTCAGAGTGAGCTATATTACAAAGCCACAACTGTCAGCCTGAACGACACAACTACCTGTTAAGGTTTAATTTATTAGTTTTTGAGTTTTGTTTGAATTCTTCATTTTGGGTTTTCTTTAGGGTAGGATTTTTGGTTTGCTAATCCTCTATTTTCAGCATGTGGCATTGGTCTTGAGGATTTTAAAAATTATATCTTTAGAAACAAATCGAGCTCAACTTGGTTTTCCTTAAGATATCATATTTTATTTTGTTTTCCTACAACTACAAACTTGCATTACACTCATAAAGGTTAAAATGAACATGCATTACACTCATGAAGGATAAAATGAACAACAACATGCATAATTTCACTCATTAGGTTTAAAATTAACTTGCATCACACGTCATTGGTCTAAAATGAACTCAAGTGCTTGTTTGACACCATAAGTCGAATTAAAATTAACTAGTGTTTGCATTATCTTGTGGTTTTCATTTTTTCTTTGGATGTGTATGCTCTTCTCTCATGCCATTTGACGATATTGAGAATCAAAATCATCCTTTTTCATCTTGTATAACCACACACATATTTGGTTTTGGGATTTTTCCTTTTAAAATGAACCCCATGCGAGTGTGAGAAAAAGGTGTTGTGTATGCTCTCTCCTTCCGCTTTGTGTGATTTGGGAAATTAAAAACAACATACTTGTCTTGCTCTTGTTACCTTTAGAGGGCCTTCCTCCCAACTTGTGAGAGGGAATGACCCAAGTGACACTTTGTTTCAGTCCGCTATATAAATTGTTGTGATCATTGGGAAAGTCTCCGATCACCTGGTGAGGATGTCCTATGCTAACAAGTGCCACCCTTAGTATCTGTGAGATATGTCAAAATCCTTTCTTAGGAAGGGATTGGGAGGCATCTTAATTGAGCTAATATTGCCACATGTATAGGCACCAGTATTACCCCGAAGCATAGATTAAGAACCACTTGTTTTAGAGGCCAAAAAACCCTTTTACTTGCTAACGTTGGAGGTCGGACCTCTGAAACTGCCCTACATTCCACTATTCATTGTAGAGATAGGAAATCCCTTGGTTCAAAAGATCTTAGGATCTTCAAGGGTAAGAGATTTTGGTGTTCTTGTGTCATGTAAGGGGGAGCCAATGTCACTAATATCTCTAGTTGTCTGCTTTGTGTAAGTGTTTAGAGCAATCCAAGTAGGGACTCAATAGGTAGTATATTTTCCAGCCTAGGTTGTGCATTGTCTACGAGTGTATTTATTCACATTATACATTTTCACACTCAAAATAAAACCAAAACAAGTGTGTGTTGACTATTTTATGTGTTTTCCATAGTCAATCTCATAAAATCACACCAAAACTAGTCAAAAATCAATCAGAAAACCAATTCAAAACCATCAATTTGTCAAACAAACTCTTTGTTAACTGTAACTACTTGAAACAGGCCCACAATTGCTTTCTGAGTCACAAATTTTCACCAGAAACATGTAATTGATACCTTGCACCGCATTTTCCAAAAATAGACCCACAACTATTGTAGTTCACCACAAATACTCACCAAAAACCTACATCTAAAAACGACACATTTGGCTGAAATAGAGCTGCAATTTCCTAATCACAAGCATTTAAAAAAAAACCTTTTCCAAACCTGATCCAATTCATCTTGACAGTGATCTTATCATTTGAACCTCAATCTTGCAGAGTTTTACCAATCCATTTCATCATCCTCATTTAGGATTGCATTACATTTTAGAGTACACTTTAGGTCACCTTTTCCTTGTATAATTAATCTTAGGTCTTAGGTTGCACATACCTCCTATATTTTAGACATAGGAAGTTTATCAAGTCTTTGGAAAATCCATGGTTACTTATTGAATTTGTCACTGGCCTTTATCCTTTTCACTTATCAATCCTTTTTCATCATCATCTTGGTCAAAAATTTGGGTCTCAAGCTTATGTCTTACTTTAGATTCATCTTGTCAACCTTTCTCAATCTTGGTCATTACAAAGGTCAATGACAATTGGATTTGTTATCTTGGATCTACAATAGCTTGGTAATCATCCTTGTTCTTAAATCTTATGGTCATCATTTAGCTTGATACCATCCCCTTTGATCATAACATCATTTATCATTCCTTCATCTTGGATTTAGGTTACACTATCACTTTGCATCCTTATATCCCAAAAATCATAAAAATATAGCTTAACCTCATCTTGGACTGAGTTGCATCATTCCCTTTGATCATTGATCATAGATTAGTCTCCCTTTTGGTATCGTTTTACATCCCCTTGCATGTTCATATTGCATCCTTATACCCAAAAAAGCATAAAAAAAAAATAGTTTAGTTTCATATCATCTTGCATTACCCTCCAAATTTCAAGTCTTACATGGTTGAAACAAGATCACAAACTAAAAGAAAAGACATGGATTCTTCAAGTGACCCTATTCCTAGTCTAAATCATGGCACTAATCTTGGATCAAATTCAAATCAATCTACACCACAGAGGGAAACACCACAAAGAGACCCAACCAACACATTGGAAAATCTAAATTTAGAGGAATTCAACAAGAAATCAACTCCCAAAGAAGTTGAGCAAGCTTACCAAGATCCAAGGATTTTACGCATTGTTGATGAGCTTGTTAATGTTGATCCTAATATATTCTTTTATGCACTAGCCAAAAGGGGTGCTAAAGTTCCTCAAGGCTTTGATGTATCCACAATTGTAGAAGGTGCTACTCAAGCACTAAACCAAGGACTAAATCAAAACCCATTTTCTTTGGGGATGCCTTCTTGACAATAAATGTCGACCACACTATCACTTGGGTCAACAACACACATGACCACAACTACCACACACATTCCTAATACACCAACATTTAGAAAGAAGAGAACTCATACAAGAACAAAAGGAATTTTTTATTACATTTGGTAGCTCCTTGGCTTCATCAAGTTCCATGTGTAGGACTTCTACAAATCCTTTATTTTAAAATATAAACCAAGGTCCTATGTCTCAAGGTCCCACACCTATATTTCAAAACAGAAACCAAGGTCCTACATTTCAAGGTGCCATGCCTACAATTCAAAACATGAATCAAGGTCCCACATTTCAATTTCAAAACACACCCCCATCAAATCAAAATCAACCAACCAAATTAAGGAGGATTCACATTGTCCCACGAAGAGCGGAAAACCAAAACACCAACCAAGGACATACATTTCCAAATGCCAATCAGGGACCTACATTTTTTAATATAAATCAAGGACCTACCCCCTCATTCCAAAATACAACTCAAGGACCTACCCCATCATTTCAAAACATGAATCAAGGACCTACCCCATCATTCCAAAATGCCAATCAAGGACCTACATTTTCAAACAATAATCAAGGACTTAAATTTCCAAACATGAATCAAGGTCCAACATTCTAAATCCAAAGCACAAATCAAGGGCCCACACCACAATTTCAAAATTCCATACCAAATACAAACATGAATTTTGGGACCAATTTAAATACCAATTTTACTCCAAATCAAACCAACACGAATGCAACTTTTACACATCAATATCAATAAGGTAACCAAGGTCCCATGCCACAAAATGTCAATCCAAATCTAACATTTGACCTCAAAACCAATTCCATGACACAAAATAGACCAACAAAACACCATCTCTTGTGGACATCTTGATGCAACAAATACAAGCCATACAACAACAGATGACAAACATGCAATTGGGGACCAACAAGAAAACTTATTCCATGGAGGAACTGTGCCCCTATCCATTTGACATAAATCTATACATGTCACCCTTTCCCCCTCACTTCATGACACCAACTTTACCCAAGTACAAAGGAAAAGGAGACCCAATGGAACACATACGAGAATTTAATACAGCATGTATGGAAATCACATATGATCCTACCTATTTGATGAGACTATTCCCATGAAGTCTCATGAGGCTGGCCCTAGATTGGTTCACACACCTTCCTCTACTGATTAGGACATGGGTGACTTGGTTGATAAATTCATTAAAAACTTTTCCTTCAACATAGAAAGTGATGTAACCCTCACAACATTATGCACAACTAAGCAAGAATAAGGGGAGTCACTTACCTCATTTTACCAAATATGGTGAAGTATAGCTAGCAAGTGTCCTTGTCACATACCTAAGAAACAACTAGTCACCATGTTTATGTAAGGAAAGCTAGATGCGGAAGCAACTCTCCTAACGTAAAAAACTCAGGGAAGAATGTAGAGATACCTTTTAAATTTTTACAATTACAGTCCAATTAAGATGCACTAGAAAGAGATTACTGAAATAGAGAAATAGACAAACACATATGAACACCAGATATACGTGGGAAAACCCTTACGGGAGAAAAACCCACCACACCAAGAGAAGTCACTTTGTATTACAGTAATAAAGATTACATACGGAGATCTGACTTATCTTTCTGATGTCAATTTTCAGTAGCATTCACCATGAACAACCTTGTTACAAAACATTCACGTTATAGTCTTCACATAATAGAATTCATCCACTGATCATACAACCACACACCAATCTGTCGATCCAATGAACCCATCACAATCTACAATCACTAAGTATAACCATGTTGCCCTTGTCTGTCGAGCTTCCTCTAAGTAACGGCCGCAACAGTCCAACTGCTAGCGGTTCCCATTCAGCTTCTCTGATTGGCCAATGACACACCATGTAGGATGGTCTTCTCTTGGTCAAAGCGATCAACCTGTGTTGGCATGTCGATGAGACACTAACCGTGTCTCCCTGATGCCACAAGACTTAACCATCGATGTCGCCAAGAGTCATCCTTATCGCCAAGATGTTACATCGAGTCTAGAGAGCTATCGGTCAGACTTTGCCATGTCACCAAGACCTCATACTGACGATCATCACATGTATCACTATCGCCAAGACTTATCACTATCGGTGAAACATCATACCGAAGCTTCAAAGTCACACAAACGTAAGTTTTCCATTCGGTGAGACAATCGTCTTTTGCTAAGAGATCATACCGAGGTTCAAAGTTACTTTGAAGTGCTCATCTATCGCCAAGACATATCGCTATTGCTGAGACATTACTCTGAATGCTCACAATTTATACCGAGCTCCAAACAACAGTCGGCAAAACTTTTATCCATCGCTAAGACTTCACACCGAGATCTTTGTACTACTTTGAGTGTGTACCATCGGTGAGACACACCAACTGTCGCCAAGAGTTCTTCCTGAGTGTTCAAGTCATACTGATGTCCCTAGGATAAAGTTGTCGGTGAGACATCCATATCAGTAAGACTTCTTACTAAACACCCAAGGCTCTCTCTGAAGACTTCAACAGAAAACGCTGTCGGTGAGACTTTGTTCGTCGCTGGACTTCACACCGAAGTAATCCTTTTGGCCAAGGGTCTCCCCGATATACGATATGAATAGCCTATCGGCCAGAGATCTCCACTTGGCATAGGGTTACAATGATAGTCACAAGTCATAGCGATAAGCTCCTTCGACATGACTTAATCATTGTCTCAGTGACCTGTACAAACTAAAAGATCCAAAGCTGCTAGTCGGCCAGACCCAAAGCATGTCACACCGACTTGCCTCTCTTAGAGGTTTCAGCCTGTGAGATTGAGGCATATATTTCCAACAATCTCACACTTGACAAAGATCACACAAGCACCTCCAGAGCACAACAAAACTACTGAAAAATCATGGGCACTATGGCCTATTGAACTGGCACACCCCCTAAACTTTTTTGTTCTCACTGGCTTCATCAATGCATCTATAACATTCTCTAGAGTATCAACTTTTTCCAAACTGACCTTTCCATCCTCCACCATATCTTGTACAAAGTGGTATTGTACATCTATATGTTTCGTCCTGGAATGGAAAATAGGATTCTTTGCCAGACAAATTGCACTCTGACTGTCACAGTAAATAGTTATTTTCCCTGCATCAAAACCAATGTTAGAAAACAAACGTTTTAACCAAACTGCTTCTTTACAAGCATGTGTAGCTACCATGTATTCAGCCTTTGTAGTGGACAAAGCGACTACAGCCTACCGCTTACTCATCCAACTCACTGCACCACCATTCAACATGAAAGTATATCCACTAGTGGACCTCCTACTATCAATGTCCCCTGCCCAATCATAATCCACATAGCCTCGAATACTGAGAATCCTCTGTGATTCAACCAAGTTCCCATGGTAACTCAAAGCAAACTCTGAAGTTCCCTTCAAATATCTGAAAACTCTCTTTACAACATCCCAATGTGTCCTTCCAGGATTAGCCATAAACTGACTAAGAACTCCCACTGCTTGGGAAATGTGGCCTTGTATAGACCATTGCATACATGAGACTTCCAACCGCACTAGCATAGGGTACATTGGTCATGTCCTCCATCTCATAGGAGATTTTGGACAGTCTTCAACAGATAGCTTCATTCCCTGCAAGACTGGAACAACTAGCTACTTGCAATCATTCATGCAAAATCTCTCTAGAATAGTCTTGATATACTTACTCTGACTGAGCCAAAGTTTTCTACTATTCTTGTCCCTAGTTATCTCCATCCCCAGAATATACCTTGCTGCACCAAGATCTTTCATTTCGAACTTAGCAGACAACTGAGACTTAAGATCTGAAATCATCAACTTACTATTTCCTATGAGCAGTATATCATCAACATAGAGAGCAATAATAAGAACTTGATCACTTTCAGCTTTGTAATAGACACAATGATCAGATTTTGATCTTACAAATCCCAAAGATAATACAAAAGTATCAAATTTCTGGTACCACATTCTAGGTGACTGCTTTAACCCATATAAAGACTTCTTTAACTTGTAAACCAGTTTCTCTTTACCTTTCTCCACAAAGTGCTTAGGCTGGGACATGTAAATATCTTCTTCAAGCTCACCATGAAGAAATGTTGTCTTCACATCCATCTATTCGACCTCTAAGTCATACGCTATTGCAAGTGACAAAATAAATTTGATAGATGTCAGCTTAGCTACAGGAGAAAAAATTTCCCCATAATCAATTCCCTCTACCTGGGAATAACCTTTCACAACCAACCTCACCTTATATTTTTTCACACTGCCATCCATACCAATCTTCTTTTTAAATACCCATTTGCAGCCCACAGCTTTTCTGCCTTTAGGCAATGGCACCAAACTCCAGGTATCATTCTTTTCTAATGATGCCATTTCTTCATTCATGGCTTCCAACCAAGAGTTTGAATCAGACATTCTAAATGCCTCTTTTACAATCCTAGGCTCATCAGTGCTAGAAATTAAAGCATAGGCACAAGTAGAATCTATCAAAGAGAACCCATACCTATCAAGTTGCTTTCTTTCACGAGTTGACCTCCTCACTTGTTGAAGCTGAGGTTCTTCTTCTTCTTCAGAACTTTTAGAACTACTTGAGCTCTCCTCAGTTTCAGGTACATTTTGAATTTTCAATTCCTCTTTATCTGGTGTCGGAGGAATTTCAACTACATCCTTATTGTTTTTTTACTTTGTCTCTCACTGCAAATCCAAGGTAGAAGGCTTAAGCTCATGAAAGATTACACTTCTACTATATACAACCTTCTCTGTATCAAGATTCCAAAGCTTGTATCCTTTTATGCCAGCACTATAGCCAATAAAAATAGATTTAACAGCCTTGTTCTCCAACTTAGATCTTTTCTCATACGACACATGAGCATATGCCTCACAACCAAAAACACGAATATGTATTAAAGAGGGCTTCTTACTAGACCACGCTTCCAAAGGTGTTTTCTCAACAAGAGCAGAATTTGGAGAACGATTAATCAAGTAACATGCAGTAGCAACAGCCTTAGCCTAGAACTTCTCCTCCAAGCCAGCACTACTCAGCATACTTCGTGCTCTCTCCATCACTGTTCTATTGAACCTTTTTGCAACTCCATTTTGCTGTGGAGTATAAGGTGTAGTCTTATGTCTTTTAATCCCATGGTCTTTACAATACTTCTCGAAATCATCAGAACAAAATTCACCGCCATTATCAGTCCTTAAACATTTAATTTTTCTTCTAGTCTGATTTTCTACAAGGTTCTTAAATTCCTTAAACCAAATGAACACTTTTGATTTACTTTTCAAAAAATAAACAAATGTTCTTCTCAAATAATCATCAATGAACGATACATAGTACCTTGACTTAGACAAAGAAGGAACATTCACTGGACCAAATACATCAAAATGAATATAATCTAGCAAAGTAGAAGATTTATGAGGACTGGAATAAAATGAAACACAGTGTTGTTTTCCATATATACAATGTTCACAGAATTCAAATTCAAGGTTACAATCTTCAAGCCCCTCAACCAAGTTTTTGTTCTTCAATGTTTTTAAACCTTTCTCTCCAATGTGGCCTAGCCTATGATGCCAGAGCATAGTATTTTCTGCTGGAAGTTTAACTTCCATAGAGTTTACACAATTAGGAACATTTCCCTCTTTTCCTCCATGAGTAGCTTTCTGTGACTTTACAGAGACATTGTTACATTGAACATGTGCATCCAGCTTGTACAAGGTACCAATACGTTGCTAGCACCATTGAGCCTCTAGTCATCTTGTAGCCATTTCCGAGAACGTGACTTGCACTCCAATATCATTTAGCATACTTACAAAAGTAAGTTTCAAGCCGCACCTGGTATATGCATTACATTATTGATTCCTTTCACTCTTCCATCGTGGAATTGAATTTTGACTCTTCCACGCCAACAATTTCCAAAGTTGAATCACTTTCCAAGTACACCTTTCCACCATCGTATTATTCATACTTCGTGAACCAGGTCTATGAGATGTCATGTGGAAAGATGCTCAATCAATCAGCCGACATCATCCTGCGCAGCCAAAGTTGCAAGGAAGGCGTGCATCACTATGAGAAGAATCATTGTCGGAAGAATACTTCTTCTTCTTCTTCTCCTCTTTACAATCCTTTCAGACATGACCAGGTTGCCCACAGTTCCAACACTTCACCTTGGACTTCTTGCCAAGAGACTTTGATCTCCCCTTTGATTTTGATTTAGACTTCTTATCCTTCTTCTTGCCTTTCTCTTTCGACCTTCCTCTAACAGCAAGAGCCTCCTTTTCCATCTTAGAAGATTTTCTTCTCATCTCTTCTAATAACAAAGAAGCAACAACATCTTCCATCTTGAAACTGGATGTTGTACTCCTAATAGCCATCACCAGGTGATCCCATGAATTTGGAAAAGAACACAATATCAGCATACATCGATCCTCTTCATCAATCTTCACACCAACAGATGTTAACTGTGCAATCAACATGTTGAATGAGTTCAAATGATCAGCTACAGACCCTCCTTCCTGCATTCTCAAAGTGTACAACTTCTTCCTCAGAACAGTTTATTCACCAAAGACTTCCCCTGATAAATAGATGCCAGTCTCTTCCACAAGGAAGATACAGTTTTCTCTTCATGCACATTCAGAAGAACAGAGTCTTCCAAACAGAGCCTTATCATCCCCTTAGACTTTCTATCTGCAAGGTCCCAATCATCTTGCTTCATGCCTGTAGGCTTCACTCCAGACACAGCAATCCAAAGATCTCGATCAACCAATAGATCTTCCATCTTAAGTTTCCACAACTCAAAATTGCTGCCATTGAACTTCTCTATTTCAATCTTTCCTGATGTGCTTTCCATCTCAATTTGTAATTCGAATTTGACAAACTTCTACAAGACTCCCACTAAACAGAAATTGACACAAAAAACCCAACGTACCCACAAGGATAACACAACTGGCCAGGCTCTGATACCACTTGTAAAGAAAGCTAGATGCGGAAGCAACTCTCCTAACGTCAAAAACTTAGGGAAGAATGCAAAGATACCTTTTAAATTTTTACAATTACAGTCCAATTAAGATGCACTAGAAAGAGATTACTAAAACAAAGAAATAGAAAAACACATATGAACACCAGTTATATGTGGGAAAACCCTTACGGGAGAAAAACCCAGCACACCAAGAGAAGTCACTTTGTATTACAGTAATAAAGATTACATACAAAGATCTGACTTATCTTTCTGATGTCAGTTTTTAGCAACATTCACCATGAAAAACCTTGTTACAAAAAATTCACATTATAGTCTTCACATAATAGAATTCATCCACTGATCATACAACCACACACCAATCTGTCGATCCAATGAACCCATCACAATCTGCAATCACTGAGTATAACCATGTCACCCCTGTTTGTCGAGCTTCCTCTCAGTAACGGCCGCAACAGTCCAACTACTAGCGGTTCCCATTTAGCTTCTCTGATTGGCCAATGACACACCACGTAGGATGGTCTTCTCTCGGTCAAAGTGATCAACCTATGTTGGCATGTCGGTGAGACACTAACCATGTCTCCCCAATGCCACAAGACTTAACCATTGATGTCTCCAAGAGTCATCCTTATCGCTAAGATGTTACATCGAGTCCAGAGAGCTATCACTCAGACTTCGCCATGTCGCCAAGACCTCATACCGATGATCATCACATGTATCGCTATCGCCAAGACTTATCACTATCGGTGAAACATCATACCGAAGCTTCAAAGTCACATAGACGGAAGTTTTCCATTTAGTGAGACAATCGTCTTTCGCTGAGAGATCCTACCAAGGTTCAAAGTTACTCTGAAGTGCTCATCTATTGCCAAGACATATCGCTATCACTGAGACGTTACTCTGAATGCTCACATGTCATACTGAGCTCCAAACAACAGTCGGCAAGACTTTTGTCCATCGCTAAGACTTCACACCGAGACCTCTGTACTGCTTCAAGTGTATACCGTTAGTGAGACACACCAACTGTCGCCAAGAGTTCTTCCCGAGTGTTCAAGTCATACCGATGTCCCCAAGATAAAGTTGTCGGTGAGACATCCATATCGGTAAGACTTCTTACCGAATACCCAAGACTCTCTCTGAAGACTTCAACAGAAAACACTATCGGCGAGACTTCATTCATCACTGGGACTTCACACCGAAGTAAGCCTTTCAGCCAAGGGTCTCCCCGATATACGATATGAATGGCCTGTCAGCCAGAGATCTCCACTTGGCATAGGGTTACAATGACAATCACAAGTCACAGCGATAAGCTCCTTCGGCATGACTTAATCATTGTCTTGGCGACTTATACAAACTACAAGATCCAAAGCTGCTAGTCGGCCAAACCCAAAGCATGTCACACCGACTTTCCTCTCTTAGAGGTTTCAACCTGTGAGATTGAGGCATATATTTCCAACAGTTTGTGGAAAACCTTAATGCAGAAATGATGACTGGTATTCAAATCCAATGTTGTACAAATTTTGAGGATTTCATTTAGAAAGGTGTCCTTATTGAAAAGGCTCTTATCGCAAAGGGACTAGTCAAAGTGCACAAAGAGACCCCAAAGGCGAACAATGACAAGCAAAATTTGGTCCCAAAATAAGAATGTCACTAATGATGTATTCGTTGATGCTAAAGTGATAAATAAAGGTCCTACTATTCACCTCAAAGCTCCTTCCACATCAAACACATCAAATACCCAAACACAAGGTCAAAATTAAACATTAAACGTAGTTCAAAACAACCAACAATACAGAGGACCTTCGCGTGCTAAGAAAACATATACCCCATTGGGTGAACCCATTGAATCAGTCCTAAAGACACTTTTACAATCCAATGTCATCCAACTACCAGACATCAAGAACTATGAACCCTCATTGATAAAACCTGACTGGTGGAAGGAAAACAAATATTGTGAATACAACTGTGGAAAAGGACATAAGACATCTTCATGCTGGACACTCAAAAATATCATTCAAGATCTTATTAAACAAGGAATCATTTCAATAGACAATTCACAAGCTAAGACAAATGTTGATCATACCATATTTAAAACTTCCTTGCAAGATCATGACAAAGGAAAATCCTCTAGTTTAGGGAATAACAATAATTCCAATTATGCCCACACTACACATGATTATAGCACTATTGTTCACCATGTACGAGCCTTTGATGATCGTGCTTCCACTATTACCATAAATAAGAAAAATTTAGAATGTGTTTTCACCACTAGCAAAGCCAAGGTAACTCTACAAAGGGTTCCCTCCAATCCACAATCGAAAATCCAATATAATCTCCTAGAGCAGCTAGGGAAGACTCCCGCACAAATTTGTATTCTGGAACTCCACATATCCCTTCAATAGAGAGCTATCCTTGATAAAGCCTTAAAGGAAGCATCCATACCTATTGAACTAGATGTCAATGAATTTCAGGCCATGGTTGGATACCTAGGTATGCCACATCATGTCACCTTCTCTAAACAAGTCTTTTCCACACAAAAATTGCATCAAATGATCCTCTACACCTTGAAGTCTATGTAAATAAACATAAGATCAAATGAGTCTTAGTAGACAGTGGATCAGGTCTAAACATTTTCTCTCTAAAATTGGTAAAAGCATTTGGATATTCTAATAATTTCATAGATCAAACTAAGAAAATTGTTATCAAGGCTTATGATGATGTTCAACGCTCATCGAAAGGAGTAATTTCACTTCCCATAAGAGTTGGTCTAGCTATGAAAAACAAAATGTTTCATGTTTTGGATCTGGATTTATACTACAATCTTCTCCTTAGCTGCCCATGGATTCATCCCATGAGGGCCATACCATCCACATACCACCAATGCCTCAAGTTTCCACATAATGGCACTAAAATTACTATTCCCAGTGATCCTAATCCCTTCCAGTATTACACAAACCTAAAAGGAGCCATTGAGCACCAAGTTCCCATAAATCGAGAGGCCTCATCTTCCACCTCATCCCACTACATTGATCCATCTAACCTTGTCAAATCGTCCACTCCATTCACCACACCTTCCAAACCCAAAATCTAGATTCAAGGAAAAGGATGTGGAGAGTACAACATGAAGAGTCTTGTTTACAATGGAAATTTTCCTAAATCACCAAGGTATTATGGAAAACCACATCTTATGCATCCTAAGGTTATCATCTGCAATCCTCCTACGACCTTCACTAAATGGGGGGAGTTAGCCAAAAAAATTTGGATGACCACATTTATACATAGTTGTATAAAGAAGAGGAGGATATAGAACCTAAGCAGTTGCCAGTTGAACAATATCCAAAATAGTTCCTCTTGATGAAGCAACAAGGATATGATGGAAATAGTATCCTTGGTCTGAATAAACATGACATAGTGGAACCCTTACTACCTCCTAAATTACCAAAGTATAGTGGGTTAGGGTTTGTACCAGTGAAAGTGAGTATCCAAGGTATTGGGTTTCCTTCGAGTGAGATCGTTAACAATTAAAATGAAATCAAGACATCTAAGGACTATTATACTGACTTTGATTCCAATCAATGGGAATGGGGTTCTAAAAGATCATTCAGTGACTATGACCTTGTGCAAAATTTAGAGAACCTAGTGAGCCTACCTTTGAGGAAAGCTTTAATCAAATGTTTAAAGATTCCCTTGCAAAGGGAAGCTTGGATCGAAACCTTTTGGGAACTAGATGAATCTACCTCTATCTTCACCTTATCTGCGTACACCATGACCCTTGAAAACACTGATGATGGATTACCTCTCGTTTACCAACAGTTAATACATTGGGACCAACAAGAACCACTGAGTTTAGACACATTCAGGAACGACGAAGCAATTGTTGAGTTCATGGGACTTCATGAAGAAATACCAAGTGGGGATCATAAGGTTGGATTTTTCATAGAACTCAATATTGTAACATACTTTGGTGAGGCTTTCCTTTCCTCTAGTCACAAAAGTGAAAATAAAAAAGTCAAAATAAAAAGAATAGGTCTTCAGGTAAAAATTGAAAGGTGCTTTTTGATCATGAAAAGTAAAAATAAAGGACATATCTAAAGGTGAGAACCTCTTGGAGGTTCCTGAGGATGGAGAACTCGACAGTCTCCCTATAGACTAAGAGAGATTTCCATTGCTCGTAGAAGAGACAAAAGAAGTGAACATTGGGACACAAGATAACTCTAGAATCATATAGCTTGTAGCATCTTTGATCACTGAGGAAAAACCTGAGTTTGCAGTATTCATTTTAGAGAGATAAGTTAATTTCACATTGTCATATGCTGATATTCTTGGGTTGGACCCCGAGCTTGTTTTACATCACTTACAATTGATACCAAATTCCAAACCATACAAACACAAGCTAAGGAAAATGCACCCGCAGATTGCACTCTTGGTCAAGTTTGGACTAAAGAAACTCTTGGATGTCAGATTCATATTCTCTATTGATTATTTAGCTTGGATATCTAATCTTGTTCCTATCACAAAACCGAATGGGAAAATCAGAGTATGCACAGATTTTAGAGATCTTAACAAGGCTTGTCCTAAAGATGATTTTCCCTTACCAAATATTAACATCATAATGGACCTCACTGCTGGATGCAAAATGCTATCACTTATGGATGGATTCTCTAGCTATAACTAGATAAGGATTTCTCCTAAAGATCAACCAAATACAACCTTTACATGCGCTTAGGGAACCTTCTATTGGAACGTTATGCCATTTAGTCTTAAGAATGTTGGAGCTACATATCAAATAGAAATGACTACCATATTTCATGATTAAATGCATGCACTTATGGAGTATTATGTTGATGATATTCTCTCAAACCTCTAGAATAAAGTGTTTACCTCATAGCCTTGGAAAAATACAAACTCAAGTTAAAACCAAAGAACTGTGTTTTCAGGGCCTAATTAGGAAAAATTTTAGGATACATTATTTCCCGCAGAGGAATAGATGTTGATCCTACAAAAGTAAAAGCTATCTTGGACATGCCACCACCCACTAACATCAGTCAACTAAGTACTTTACAAGGAAGGATGCAATCAATTTGTAGGTTTATCACCTAGCTAGCAGACAAGATTGATCTGTTTCAATATTTGTTACGAAAAGGAATCCCCTTCATTTGGACAGAAAAATGTCAAGAAGCATTTGATTAAATTAAGCATTATTTATTGACTCCACCAATCCTTATGGCTCCAATTGATGGAAGGCATTTGATATTGTATGTAATAGCAACTACATCAACACTGGGGGCATTATTGGCACAAAATGATAATGATGGAAAAGAATGAGCAATCTACTAAATTAGTTGTACCTTGGTTGGATATGAGTTAAAATATAGCCCTATTGAATGAGCACACCTAGAATTTGTGTTTGCAACCTAGAAATTGAGACATTACATGCTAAATCATAAGACAAAGTTGATAGCCAAAATTGATTCTCTAAAGTATCTTCTCAATAAAGCTGCTCTAACAAGACAAATAGCTAAATGGGTTATGATTTTAAGTATGACATTGAATATGTCAATCAAAATGAAATTAAAGGATAAGTGATAGCTGATCAACTCAAAGATGCAATAGTAAAAGAAGATCATCCTCTAATATCTAAATTTCTAGATGAATCAATCTTTGTCATAGAGACAACAACAACATGGAAATTATACTTTGATGGGTCCTACATAAGTCATGGTTTAGGAGCTGGTATTTTATTCATCACACCTCAAGGGGATTCCATTCCCAAGTCATTTCGAATAGCATTTCCATGCGCCAATAATATAATTGAATATGAAGCATTACTAACAGGACTCTGAATGGAAATTAAATGAAAAATCAAGGATCTTCAAGTTTATGGTGATTCCCAAATAGTGATCAAACTTGAAGACCCTTAATTTTTGGTATCTGATCCAATCTTTCTTTATGGGCCTATCATACCAGTATTCGTATTCCTATAGGAGCCATTCCATATTCCCTCATCTTTGGATCTGGGGCCATACTTCCTATTAAGTTTGAGTTACCATCCCTAAGGGTATCTATGCAAGGATTAATCAATCAAGAAGAATACAGTGTATCCCGTCTACATGAGCTAGAGTTATTGGATGAAAAGAGATAGAATGCCTTAACACATTTGCAAGAATATCATAACTACCTTTAACACAAATACAATAAGAAGATCTGACCTAGAAGCTTTGACATTGGTGACTTAGTCTTGAAAGAGAATCTGAAGAATCAGATAGATCCAGAAAATCATGAAAAGTTCAAACCCAATTAGTTGGGCCCTTATACATCACAGTGGCATATGGATCTGGTACTTATCAACTCTCCACTCCTTAAGGTGAACCATTTCCTGAACCCATCAACAACATGCACCTTTGTAGAACTACACCTAATTCTAAGAGTATCCCATCAAAAGTAGAAAAAAATACAAAAAAAAAAAAAATGCAAAGAAAAAAATGGAAAAAATAAAAAAAATAGTAAAGAGAAATAATTCCTCCAAAAGTGGAAATCACTTCGGTGGTGCTTTAGATAAGTACCATGGTGAAATCCTAGAAAACAAGTGTCATGCGTAGTTACTCTATGCTCCTCCATCTACCATCACTCTACTTGGTTTTTCGTCTTTTTTCCATCCATTCACACATATCATTTGTCCATAATAAAGCTTTTTCATTCTTCTCATGGCCTAAAAACCACTGAAATCTAGCATCCTTCGCTTTCATAACCATCATTTGCATCCATCGATCCCCTCGCACATAATAAATTGGTCCTATACCTGACTAGGGGAAATTCCTTGACTTACGTCTTCATGGGATCCTACATGTGGCATCAACCTTTAAAACATCAAAATCCAAAAAAATCATAAAACCATCAAAATCAAAAAAAATCATAAAACCATCAAAATCCAAAAAAATCATAAAAACTGTCAAAAATCCAAACAAATCAGAAAGCATCAAAACTCCCAAAAATAGTCAGAGTCACTATGTGTTAGTTTCATCAAACTACATTGTCTCTATGCATTGCTATGTCGACAAGGCCATCTCTTGATGGAACCTGGAGACATTAGGTCTATCCTTGGGGTTTTGTCGAGACATATCAATTTTGGTTTGCATAAGTCAAACTATAAGGTATCTACGTGCATAACGTAGGAAAGGCCAATAATCGATGAGCCCCTAAGGCCCTAGGCCAGTCCTTTAGGTTTTTTTAAGTCTAGTTGTATCCTTTGCCTTTGAGCAATCACTATTCCAACCAAATCATGAATCAACAAAAAAACATATTTGATAAATATTTAATCTTCAATCGATCAATCACCTAATCATCATCACTATTAGGTCATTGGTATTATATCAGAATGGGGCATTATGTCATTTGTATCATTTGGTCTTACCACTTTCCTTCTAATCAAGATGCATCCTTCCTGGGAATTAGACATTGTCATTGATCAACCTTGTCATTCACCTTAAGCAATATATGTCTTTCTTGAAATTAGGTGTTCATTAAAATGGTCAATTGGTCAACTTGATTAGATGTGTTATTTTCCTTAAACAAGATATTTCTTTCCTAAAACCAAGCATCATCACATTGGTCAATCATGTCAATCAAACCTTATCAAATCAACTCAATTTAATCACTTGGTCAATCAATCTTGTCATCTTGTTCAATTAATATTTCCTTATACAGGATGTGTCATTCTTGAAACCAGGCATAATCAATCAAATCAATTAATCAACCTTATCAATCTATCAATCAAGTTCAGCCAAACAATCAATCAATCGATCATCTCGGTCATCTACCTTAAATGGGATATTTCTTTCCTGAAATCAGGCATAATCAATGGGTCATTTGGTCAACCTAATCAATCATATCAATCAATCTTGTCAATCCTACCAGTAAACATTATCTCTCTGGAAAACACTTTGTTGGTCTGAATTTGTCTTTTCTTTTGGCTTGTCTTTGATCATGTTACTAGTCACCTCAAGGATGTCCTATCAAGGTGTAAGAGAGGGTGACCAACCACGTTCAAGGCCCTAGGTCATGGAGAGCCAAGAGCGGAAGGCTTCCCTAACTTACCTCACTCTAACGGAATGCTTTTGAAAGGAGGGACAAGAATGATGAGGACTATAAGGTCCTTCGATCACTCTTTAGACCCAAAACTCAGAATGGGGCTAGGCAAGCTAATTTTTGGGTTCAACACTATACCTCAGGAAGCTCTCTGCCCAAGGATGAAAGTGTGGTTCCGAGATGACAACGCGACGTGCTAGCGTCTCTCAGGTGCATTGGCATCCATATGACTAGAGGACCAAAAAGACAGTATGAACCACTAGAAAATAGGTTGATTGCCTAGCTAGTTATTTCCAAAGGACCAAAACAGAGCTATGAAGTAGGAAAAATATGATTGAATATGATAAATTAAATATATGAGGGTTAAGGTGACAAGAATAATCTCACCAAGGTATTTGTTCACCAGCTAGCTCCAAATGTGCGTCCACCTACACACAAGAAGGAGCAAAATTATTGGGTGATTGTATAGGGGCCTACCTCAATCAGACCCCCATTTTGGTGTTTCCACCTCCATGGATAGCCAAGATAGCAACAACAGAGAAAAGTATGATAAAGGAAGAATGAAAGTAAAGAACACAATAACACTACAAAACAGTAATGTGCTACTCAACCAAATTGTACAGGAGAGGAGTAAAAATGCTTACCACCTCCACCAAGAGCTCACTAGCTAATGGGAGGATAAAATGAGAGGACTCAATCCCCTACTACAATGGTGTTGTTCCACACTTGCTCTATGAAGTTGATGGGGTGTTGTTGTTGCTGCAATGGAGTGCCAAAGTGTTGCTTGAAGGCTGAGAAAGCAAGGAGTGAATGCTAGATTGCTTAGGGGGTGAAAAAGAAGATGAGTTGAATGCTTAGAGGATTGTGAAGAAGATGAAATGCATGAAGGAAGAGTGTTTTTGAAAGTGGGATGAGAAAAATGACCATATTTGGGTCGGTTGGTCGAATAGGGGCATTACAAATTGACCCCAATGGGAAGTGTAACACCTCTACAGGCTTTAGATGTAGGAATCCATTGAGGATGTAAGTGTTTCGTGCAAACATCTATGTGCCACACGAGTGTCCCCGATAGTTATTCTTCTGTTCACACACAAAAAATATGCCAAGTGGAACGAAGACAGTGGGTTGATGTGGATTTTTTCCTTTGGATTTTATTTTCTAAGGTGAGGGAGTGTAAAAGGGGAATTTGTGTGAGGAGTGCAAATTCACTCCTATACACAAGGATTTAGAGGGGCGATGATGGATCATGATCTCTTTTCTTTCCTTACTGTTTGTGGTTTGTCTTGACAAAAAGACTAGGGAAATTGTGTCCTTAATATGAGTCAGGTCAATCCTTGTCTTTTGGCATTGTCTTTTGATTATTTGTTTCTTACAAATGGTAACCTTGCACACCTTGGTCTATATCATACCATGGTGTTTATGCTCCATTTGTAATAGTTTTGGTGCCCGATGATGATAAACATAAAAGCACGAATGTTTGTCCTTTGTCATTTCCCTCCTGACTTCACACCTTCTTTTTCATTCTCCATGCTGAGTTTCATCTCTTACAGGCTAACATTTCTTCTATCTTCATCTCAATAGCGTCCTATGACACACAAAAATACCCTGCATACATGATCATGTTAGGAAACATTATAGAAAACATTATCATCATAGACATCATCATAATAAGCCACATATATTTGCATGAGAAAATAAAAATATATAGAGTGCATCCCCATAACATTATCATTTCATAGGATCATAACATATTGGGCATATCATTGCATTTTACATCATAGTCTACTTTCGTTTATCACATCTCATATACATTGCATTGACATTTTAATACACATTGCATAATCATAATCATATCATACAACATACTTTGCATCCACATTAGACATTTCTAATCATTACATGCATGATCCATAGACATCATATATATTACATAACATTAATTTCATTCACATATCTCATCACATCATAAAAGTTAGGTCAGTTGTACTACATTAATATATCATATCATTGCATAAACAAATAGAATGCAAAAACAACATTATAAATGCATAATCATCCATCATATCACAACATTGCAAGATCATATAGAATGCATAAATAAACATCATAAAAGCATAAAAATACATAACATAATAACTTAAGACTACATATCATAAATCACTACCAAAAATCATATCATATATCACTCAAAATGTGTTATAAGACAATGTCAAGATTTATCATCTATAACAAAATGGAGCTCATAGGCTCGATGATCACAATACAGTATCATAATACATAATGTCAAAATGAGTCCTAGCCTAAGCTTCTTCTCCCTTGACCTTGATTCCTACATGTCCTCTCATCGTGGTAAGCCTAAAGACCTGTGCTCTGATGTCGATGTAAGGAAAAATAGATGCGGAAAACAATTTTCCTAATGTCAATACCTCAGGAAAGAATGCAGAAGTACTTTTAAATTTTCAATTACTATCTAATTGAGATGCACTATGAGACAGATTACAGAAACAGAGTATTTAGACAAACACACATGAACACCACGTGATGCCACATCAGAAGTCATACATGGTCAACAGAATTCGAATTACATTGGCATCTCGGTGAGACACTAACAGTGTCTCGCCGATGCCACATTGACCTCTTACCGATGTCGCCAAGAGCCTCTGTAGTCGCCAAGATATTATATCAAGCTCCAACAGATATACCGAGTCATCACGTAGTCATTCTGACTTATCCCTTTCGCCAGAAGGTCATGGCAAAACACTAAGGTTACACTGAAGTTCCCATATCTACCGAGCACCCAACGGAAGTCGGCAAGACATACTCCTATCGCCAAGAGTTCATAGCGATATTCATATGCTACTCCGAAGTGTTCACCTGTCGCCAAAACATTTGTCCATCACCGAGAGAACTTACCAATTTATATATGTTTCACCGAAGATTGACTGTCGCCAAGAGTTACCTCGGCTATCGGCAAGACAAATGCTTATCGCTCAGACCTCATAACGAAGTCTAAGAGTTATATCGATAACTCCCGAGTAGTCCCTTTCGGCATAGTTTTCTTCTATCGCTAAGACCTTCCCCGATAGCTTTGAGTTATACCGAAGATAACACTTAAGTCTTCCCGATGAAACAAAATAAGCAAACACTATCGACATAACATTTGCTTTCGCGGTGACATCTTACTGAGTGAATATAGGTTATTCTGAAGACCTCAATACATACTCTGTCGGTGAGAGATAAACACTTCGCTGAGACATCTCTCCGAATGTTGAAGCCACTCTGAAACTCTAGTCGCCAAGAGTTATGCCGATAAACGAATGAATGGCCTTTCGGCCAAAGCTCTCTCAAGCGCTATGAGGTCATAGTAAATACACCAAGCTACAACGATAGACTCCACAGTGGACCTTTCGGCAAGACAATACCTAGGTCACAGCGACCTGTTCAGAATTTGATAAAACAAACTGCTAGTTGGCCAGACAATCAGAATGTCACACCGACATTGCTCTAAAGGAGGTTTCAGTTTGTAATGTTTGAGGCACATAATTCCAACAATCTCCCACTTGATGAAGATCATTCAGGCACCTCCAGAGCATGCAAAAATTACTTTACGAAAAACATGGGCACTAAGGCCCATTGAACTGGCACACCACCTGAACTTGTCTGTGCTCACCGGCTTCGTCAATGCATTTGCAACATTCTCCAGAGTATCAACTTTTTCCAAACTGACCTTTCCATCCTCAACCATATCTCGTACAAAGTGGTATTGCACATCAATATGTTTCGTCGGCATGGAAAGTTGGATTCTTTGCTAGACAAATGGCACTCTGACTGTCACATAAGATTGTTATTTCCCCTGCATCAAAACCAATGTTAGAACACAAACGTTTCAACCATACAACTTCTTTACAAGCATGGGTAGCTGCCATGTATTCAGCCTCTGAGTGGACAAAGTGACTATAGCCCCGCTTGCTCATCCAACTCACTGCACCACCATTCAACATGAAAATGTATCCACTAGTGGATCTTCTGCTGTCAATATCCCCTGCCCAATCAGAATCTACATAACCACGAATGCTGAGAGTCCTCTGTGATTCAACCGAATTACCCTAGTAACACAATGCAAAATCTGAAGTTCCCTTCAAATACCTAAACACCCTCTTCACAGCATCCCAATGTATTCTTCCTGGATTAGCCATAAATCGACTAAGTACTCCCACTACTTGGGCAATGTCTGGTCTTGTACAGACCATTGCATACATGAGACTGCCTACAACACTAGCATAGGGCACACTAGTCATGTCCTCCATCTCAGTAGGATATTTTGGACAGTCCTCAACAGATAGCTTCATTCCCTGTATGATTGGAACAACTAACTGTTTGCAATCATTCATACAAAATCTCTCTAGAACAGTCTTTATATACTTACTCTGACTGAGCCAAAGCTTTCTATTCTTCCTGTCCCTGGTTATCTCCATCCCCAAAATATACCTTGCTGCACCAAGATCCTTCATTTCAAACTTAGCAGACAACTGAGACTTAAGATCAGAAATCATTAGCTTGCTATTTCCTATGAACAACATATCATCAACATAAAGAGCAATAACAAGCACTTGATCACTTTCAGCTTTATAGTATACACAGTGATCAGATTTTGATCTCACAAATCCTAAAGATAATACATAGTTATCAAATTTATGGTACCACATTCTAGGTGACTGCTTTAACCCATACAGAGACTTCTTTAATTTGCATACTAGTTTTTCTTTACCTTTCTCAACAAGGTGCTCAGGCTGGGACATATAGATTTCTTCTTCAAGATCACCATGAAGAAATGTTGTCTTCACATCCATCTGTTCAAACTCTAAGTCATAAGCTACTGCAAGTGACAATAGAAATCTAATGGACACCAACTTTGCTACAGGAGAAAAGATTTCCCCATAGTCAATTCCCTCTACCTGGGAATAACCCTTTGCAACCAGTCGTGCTTTGTATTTTTCTACACTACCATCCAGACCAATCTTTTTCTTAAATACCCATTTACAACCCATAGGTTTTCTACCTTTAGGTAAGGGCACCAGACTCCAGGTTTCATTTTTATCTAATGACGCCATTTCTTCCTCCATGGCTTCCAACCAAAAATCTGAATCAGACATTTTAATTGCCTCCTTTACAGTCCTAGGCTCATCAGTGCTAGAAATCAAGGCATAGGCACAAGTAGAATCAATTAATGAGAACCCATACCTATCTGGTTGTTTCCCTTCTCGGGTTGACCTCCTCATTGGCTGAGGCTGAGGTTCATCTTCTTCAGAGCTTTCAGAACTGCTTGAGCTCTCCTCGGTTTCAGGTACGTTTTGAATCTTCAATTCCTCTTTCTCTGGTGTAGGAGGAATTACTGCTACATCCTTACTATTTTTTGACTTTGTCTCTGACTGCAGATCCAAGATGGAAGGTTTCATCTCACGAAAGATTACACTTCTATTGTATACAACCTTCTATGTAACGGGATTCCAAAGCTTGTATCCTTTAATGTTAGCACTATAGCCAATAAATATACACTTAACAGCCTTGTTGTCCAACTTAGATCTTTTTACATCCAGCACATGTGCATATGCTTCACAGCCAAAGACTCTAATATGTCTAAGAGAGGGCTTCTTACCAGACCACGCTTCCATAGGTGTCTTATCAACAAGAGCAAAGTTTGGAGACCGATTAACTAAGTAACATGCAGTAGCAATAGATTCAGCCCAGAACTTTCCTTCCAAACCAGCACTACTAAGCATACTTCGTGCCCTCTCCATCACTGTCCTATTGAACCTTTCTGCAACTCCATTCTGCTATGGAGTGTAAGGTGTATTCTTGTGTCTTTTGATTCCATGGTCTTTATAGTATCTTTCAAATTCATCATAACAGAATTCACCGCCATTATCAGTCCTTAAGCATTTTATTGTTTTACCAGTCTGATTTTCAACAAGATTTTTAAACTCCTTAAATCGACTGAACACTTCTGATTTACTTTTCAAAAAATATATAAATGCTCTTCTTGAGTAATCATCAATGAACGACACATAGTATCTTGATTTAGACAAAGAAGGAACATCTACTGGACCAAACACATCCGAATGAATATAGTCTAACAAACCAGAAGTTTTATGAGGACTGTCATAAAATGAAACACGATGATGCTTTCCATATATACAGTGTTCACATAATTCAAATTCCAGATTACAGTCTTCAAGCCCCTCAACCAGGTTTTTGTTCTTCAAGGTTTTTAAACCTTTTCTCCTATGTGGCCTAACCTATGATGCCAAAGCATGGTCTTTTCTACAGGAATTTTTACTTCTGTAGAGTTTACATAATTAGGGATATTTCCCTCTTTACCTCTATGAGTAGCTTTCAGTGACTTTGAAGAGAAACTGTTACAATGAACAGCTTGTGCATCCAGCTTGTATAGGGTACCAATTCGAGCACCTCTAGCCAGGACCATTGAACCTCTAGTCATCTTGCAGCCACTTCCCGAGAACAAGACTTGTACTCCGATATCATTTAGCTTACTGACAGAAAGTAAATTTTGAGCCAGACCTAGTATGTGCATAACATCATTGATCCCCTTTATTCTGCCATCAGGGAATTGGATTCTGACTCTTCCATGACCAACAATTTCCAAGGTTGAATCACTCGCCAAGTACACCTTTCCACCATCGTATTCTTCATACTTTGTAAACCATTCTCTGTGAGATGTCATGTGGAATGACGCTCCAGAATCGATCAACCAAACATCATCTGATGCCTGAGTAGCCAAGGCTGCAATGAAGGCATCACCATCACTATGAGAAGAACCATTATTGGAAGATCCTTTCTTCTTTTTCTCCTCTTTACAATCCTTTCGGACATGACCAGGTTTCCCATAGTTCCAGCATTTCACATTGGACTTCTTGCTAGGAGACTTTGATCTCCCCTCTGATTTCAATTTGGACTTCTTGTCCTTCTTCTTGCCTTTCTCCTTTGACCTTCCTCTGACAGCAAGAGCCTCCTTCGCCATCTCAGAAGATTTTCTTCTCATTTCTTCTGATAGCAAAGAACCAACAATATCTTCCATTTTGAAATTGGATGTTGTACTCCCAATAGCCATCACTAGATGATCCCATGAGTCTGGCAAAGAACATAATAGAAGCATACATCAATCTTCTTCTTCAATCTTTACACCAACAGATGTTAATTGTGTGAGCAGTATGTTAAATGCATTCAAATGATCAGCAACAAACCCTCCTTCCTGCATTCTCAAAGAGTAAAGCTTCTTTCTCAGGAATAGCGTATTCACCAAAGATTTCCCCTGATAAATAGACGACAGTCTCTTCCACAAGAGAGGAGTAGACTTTTCTTCATGCACATTGAGAAGAATTGAGTCTGCCAAACAGAGCCTTATTAGCCCCTTCGCTTTCCTATCTGCAAGGTCCCATTCTTCTTGCTTCATGCATGTAGGTTTAGTTCCAGACACAGCAACCCAAAGGTCTCAATCTACTAAGAGATCCTCCATTTTGAGTTTCCACAATTCAAAGTTACTGCCATTGAATTTCTCTATTTCAATCTTCCTAGATGAACTAGACATCTTAATCTGTAAATAGAAATAACAATCTCTACAAAATTCCCACTGAACAGTATTGACACAAAAAACCCAATGTACCCCCAAGGATAACACAACTGGCCAGGCTTTGATACCACTTGTAAGGAAAACTAGATGCGGAAAACAATTTTCCTAACGTCAATACCTCAGGAAAGAATGTAGAAGTACTTTTAAATTTTCAATTACAATCTAATTGAGATGCACTATGAGATAGATTACAGAAACAGAGTATTTAGACAAACACACATGAACACCAGATATACGTGGGAAAACCCTTACAGGAGAAAAACCCACCACACCAAGAGAAATCACTTTGTATTACAGTAATCAAAGTTACATACAATTCTAGACTTATCTTTCTAGTGTCATTATACAGCAGCATTCATCATGTACATTCTTCAAACAGAAAACTTTCAGGTTACAGCCTTTACAGATTTTAATCCTTCACTGATACAGTTTGAATTCTTCACACTTCACTATTGATCGAACTACTATCCAACATCAAAACATCTATAATTTCCAACTATATCCCTAGCGTTCCCTGACTGTCGAGCTCCCTCACAGAACTGTCACAACGAACAAACTCCCAATGGTTCCAATTCGGCTCTTCTAATTCGTCCACGTGATGCCACATCAGAAGTCATACACGGTCAACAAAATTCGAATTACATTGGCATCTCAGTGAGACACTAACAGTGTCTCGCCAATGCCACATTGACCTCTTACCGATGTCGCCAAGAGCCTCTGTAGTCGCCAAGATATTATATCAAGCTCCAACAGATATACCGAGTCATCACGTAGTCGTTCAGACTTATCCCTTTTTCTAGAAGGTCATGGCGAAACACTAAGGTTACACCAAAGTTCCCATATCTACTGAGCACCCAACGGAAGTCGGCAAGACTTACTCCTATCACCAAGAGTTCATAGCGATATTCATATGCTACTCCGAAGTGTTCACCTGTCGCCAAAACATTTGTCCATCGTCGAGAGAACTTACCGATTTATATATGTTTCACCGAAGACTGACTGTCGCCAAGAGTTACCTCGGCTATCGGCAAGACAAATGCTTATCGCTCAGACCTCATAACGAAGTCTAAGAGTTATATCGATAACTCCTGAGTAGTCCCTGTCGGCATAGTTTTCTTCTATCGCTAAGACCTTCCCCGATAGCTTTGAGTTATACCGAAGATAACACTTAAGTCTTCCCAATGAAACAAAACAAGCAAACACTATCGACATAACATTTGCTTTCGTGGTGACATCTTACCGAGTGAATATAGGTTATTCTGAAGACCTCAATACATACTCTGTCGGTGAGAGATAAACACTTCACTGAGACATCTCTCTGAATGTTGAAGCCACTCTAAAACTCCAGTCGCCAAGAGTTACGCTGATAAACGAATGAATGGCCTTTCGGCCAAAGCTCTCCCGAGCGCTATGAGGTCATAGCGAATACACCAAGCTACATCGATAGACTCCACAGTGGACCTTTCGGCAAGACAATACCTAGGTCACAGCGACCTGTTCAGAATTTGATAAAACAAACTGCTAGTCAGCCAGACAATCAAAATGTCACATCGACATTGCTCTAAAGGAGGTTTCAGCTTGTAATGTTTGAGGCACATATTTCCAACAGTCGATGGCCTATCATATGGAGTGGACCGTCTCGAGCCTGATGCCTCACCACTCTGTGATCTACTATGAGAATGTCAGCTATAGGATCTGCTCTATGACCTACCCTAGGATCAACTCTAAACCTCTGTGAAACTTGGCTCTCTCCTCTCGGGAAACACTGCTCTCTCATATAGATCTCGGTAATATTGTAATCCCGTGCTGGACCTAGCCAACTCTCATGCTACATCAACAACTGACCCACTATATGTGGCCACAAAATCTAGCATCTGCTAATCTTTCTATTGTCATCTGATCACCTCTAGGTCCCTCTTTGTTTGAAGGGTGACCCTCTCGATCTTCAACCCATCTCGCTTTGCTTTCAATGCCCCTACCTCTACCTCAAGTGCATGTACCCAATCCTATAGAGTGGCTATCCATTGATCAACTATCCCATCATCATCTTTGATCCCTACCTCCTCCAACCCCTCCTCTACATCCCCTCCCACAACAATCCTCTCTCGGAGGACTCTCTTGACATCTCCCATCTCAAGCTCATCTTCATGCTCCTCCTCTACCTCAACCTCCATCATCTCGACATTTTAGTGTCGTACCTCCAAGTCTGACATCTCCAAATGCTACTCTCCCTCCTCCATCACCATCTCCCTAACTACCCTCTCCTCTGGCTGCTCCTCCTCACCCTCTTCACAAATTAGTGACAAAGGCCTCACCACTTGTCATCTCTTGTCTCTCCTTCTCCTACCTTTTATCTCCTCCTCATCCTCCCTCATCATCCCCTCCATCATCTCCCTGTCTACCATCTCCCCATCCGCCATCTCCTCATCCTCTTCCCCTCCATCCTCTATCCCCACTCCGGCCTCATGGGCCCCTACCTCTACACTCTATAGGTTTTGGTTGATTTGGATCAGTATATGGAGCTGGCCTATGGGTCAACCACCATGCATCGTACTCTAGAGTCATACCAAGATCTACTGCACCTCCTCTCCAAGCCCACTACACTGGCTGCAGTGCATCAATCTCCTCCTCAGTTGTGGTAACTAGTATTACCTGTCCCCATGGATGCACCTCCTGTGAGGAACATGCAAACTCTAGTGTCCCTACAGGTACACCCTATCTCTCCCCAAACTGCCATCTAACCCACTCTGGCAGGTACATCTAGATGATGTGATGAGACTACACTGTCTGACCTATCAAGTATTTGGGTCGTTGACACCACAGAAAATGCTCATCCTCATCTACCCACTACTTGTAATCGCTATAAGGTCTCCAAAAATATCTCACCAACACATCTATGTCATGTATCCAGTATCATGTATTTCCTAAGAGTGTATGTGTTACCGCACCACCATACAAATATACATAAGATGTACTAGCTCCCAACTATTGTCCCTAAGTCAGAACACTGCTATGTGCTCCTATACCCATACCATAAGTAGTGTCACCCTGTGACTCATGCTCTATCACCCTTGGTATACAATGTCATGCAACTAGAAGTAAATCATACCCAATAAACATGGTCCCCAAGCATAGATTTTCTCCTCCTGTGCCATCCCTACTAATACCTCTCCCTAGCCTACTAGAAACCCATGACCCCTGTGGTCTAGAATCAAGACGACAACAATAAAAGTGCACAAAAAACAATCAAATCTATCATATCTCTTGGCTAAGGTCTCCCATTTGATCTCGTAACCATGCAAACTAAGCTCTAACTCGTCCTCATAGTCATAGTGGACATAAATCACTTGCAACCCTCGAATATGATCATATCTCACCCACTCCCTGTGTATTGGTAATCACAATATCATGTACACATCCTCCAGGGTCACAGTAGCCTCCCTGATCGGTAGATGAAAAGTGCAAGTCTCAGAGTTCCATCACTCCACAAGCGTTGTCAGCATACCTCTATTTTCCCTAACAATGGGCATATATGTGACATAGAACAATCCTAGATCTAGCAGCGCGCACCTCTTGCCATCTGATAGTTGATCCCAAAGCCAAAATGTCGTCAATCGTGACTCCCACATATAGATAGGGGAAGTAAAACCTGAGGTCACCACAAAATTCATTATTATAATTCACAATCTACATTCGACCTATTGGACCTAAATTGAACAAGTCATTTTATCCTAAATTGGGGCAATTTTTCATCAGTCAATTATGTCATTCTGCTTGTCAATTATGTTGCAAAATTCATTTGTTTCACTATTCTTGCACATGCATCATGCAACTCCAATTGTGTCACACACCTCATCTAATGTTTCATCGGGGTCAATTGCGGTCAAACCCTTATTAGTTGTGTTTTTCTATTTGCACATGCATCATTTCATGATGCTTTCTATTGATTGTGTCATTCTTGGTCACATTTATGACTCAGAAATCAAATGTGGTGCACCATTTCAGATGCGTCGCACCGCAACCACCCCCTATGACCTAGAAATTGCATTACAATGAGAAATTGTGGTGAACCAAACTCACTTGCATCATTCCCACACGCAATTGTGTTGAATGACGTTTGACACAATTTCCTGCTAAATTTTTCCTACCACTAAATGCATGAAAATCAAAAAAATCACAAAGCGGGTTTGGAGTATTTACTGGGTCTAGCGCTCCCTCAAGTCAAAGGAAGGTGTGGATGCGATAGCCTCTATGTGTGGAGTGTGGAACCGGTGACATCTTCTCAGCTTCTCAAAGCCAGATCTCCTAAACTTTCTAAATTTGGAATGCACAAATAAGCAATTTTCTTAATCAAGGGCATATTTTTAGACAAAAGATTAGGGTTTACGCTAGGGATGTGTACTGGGTGCACTATTGAGCCACTTTGAACCTAAATTTTACCCCCCTAAATGATATTGAAAATTAATTCTATCACCACCGTTGAACTCCTAGCTATCAAATTGACTTATTGGAACAATTTTCCATTTTTTTTGAATTTTTTTGAAAATTTGCAAAATTCTCCTGAGGGGGCATACATCCACCCTACTTTCATCATGTAATGTTTTGGTTGAATTTATTTGAGACAATGTGATGGGATGCATTATTTCAAAGAGGGGAAAAATGTAGACACTAAAAAATGTCTTGGTCTGCGAATTTCATTTTCCCATCGTCTTGGTCTTCTTCCCTGCATAATTAAATAATTTTAATTATTTAATTAATTCATTTCTTGATCTTTATTCTCCTATGATCAATTAAATAAATTATCTTTTTAATTATTTCACTAGCATTTTCTTTCTCTCTATGATTAAATGAATTATTATTCATTTAATTATCCATTCTACGTTATTCATCTATAGTTAAATAATAATTATTAATTATTTATCTATTCATTGATCTTTCTATTCTTCTATAGTTAAATAATTATTACAATTATTTAATTATCTTTTGTCTTTTCTCCTTTATTAAATAATTAATCTAAATACTCCCTTTTCTATTTCCTCTTATTTAATTAATTTTTATTTTTTTTAAACAAAAGTGGTGTACCATTGTAGTATTATATTATATATATATAAGATAGTACAAAAATTGGTTCTAAGGGGCATACTAGCAGGAAAGAACCAATAAGAAAACCTCCAGTTATAGCTCGAATTTGTTCAAAATCATGACTAATCTACCCATTTTGAATGTTAAAAATTCACCCCCTTAATACCGACCCAAAAAACTAAAAGCCCATTACATCCTTTTACATCATGTTAAAAGCCCCCGAGCTTGTAAGCTTCAAAACCCACTACATAAAAAAATTAAATTATTAAAACCCGAAACTATGACCAAAATCAATCTAAATAACACCTTTACATTTTTTTTGAACCCCCAATCCTGAATTTTCATCTTGCAGCTCGAGTCCCTCAGCTACCTGCAGACCATGCTCGAAGACTCTTTTTCCTTGTACTAGAAATCTATGTGTGTGAAAGAAAGAAACCAGCCTTGCATTTCTCATGAAAGAATTTTCCTAAGCTCTAGAATTATTTTGGTTTTGCATATTTTGAACTTGAGTCTGAGCCCAAGCCAGCGAATTGACTTTGAGCTAAAAATCTAGGTGTACCCCATTGTTTGGAGGAGGAGGGACATAGGTTCGAAGGTAGGCCAACGCATAGAATTTCTCCCTAATTTCCAACTTCATAACAAAGCATATATACCTACGATTTATTTGCAGTGCTCTAAGTAGAATGTTTTCGTTATTGTATTGTATGGCCAATCTGAGGGCATCAAACAACTCTTCAAACCCCAGACATCTCTGCACATAGGCCCGTGGAAACATCCCTCCAATAAAACCTTCCCCTGAATAAAAATTCTAGCTTTGCACCGCTCGCAAAATTGTGTTATCCATTAAAAATTCAAAATTGATATACTTTTAAGCCAACTCCTCCAATTCATTCAAAGATTGAATTAGGTCAAGCGCATTAGACAGGAAAATTGAAATTACCTACGAAGGAAAGATGATGCGACGTGCCCTAGGACTAGTTACCTCAAGCCTTAGAATGATGTGAATACTATCTTCCACCTGAGAATTATCTAACTTGAAAATTGTTCGGAGAATGTCTCTGGTAATGGACCCTTCAATTAGTCTCTCCCAATGTTTTACTGGCAGTGCTACTTGCATGTTCTATGGATGAAACGTCATTTCATCACTATAAAGCTCCAAAACCTTCTTTCTTTCTCAACTCCTCGCCAACTCTTCAGCAAATCCTTTTGCTTTATACTAGATTCAAGCTTTTTTGACTTTTTTGGTTGGTATGAACAAATGACTATCTTTATCAGCCTATTTAATCTGGATTCCAGGCTTGCTAAACCGAAGATCATGATGAAAGATACTGCAGAGGACTAAGCATTTAAGGCACTGCAGTACCTTCCCATTTGAGGCTTGTGTGGTGGCTATTAAAAACTAAAAATCATAATTTGGAAGTAACAAGTGTCTGAATGATGCAATATTCAACATCATTACATAGTAAGTGAGGCCCTTTAAAATTGATGCACATCATCCTTGAGGTGCTTGATAAGATTTATGGCTTTATAAAACATCATTACCTCGTAACCCCTCCCTTTACGACTAATGCATGTCGTCCTTAAGGTGCTTGATAATATTTATGGATTTATCAAGAATCATTACCTCGAAACCCATGAAACAAATTATTTAAATGTTGTGTATTACTCAACTTATATTGACCTTGGTGGCACCACAAAGACCAATGCATCCTGTTTGATTAACTCTTTAAGATGTGGGAGTGCATTTAGCTGATTATTGTCATGCAGAATCTTAACCTCCTTACCCTCACAACCTAATTTTGTGAGATAATCAGCTACCTTGTTACCCTCTTTGTAGGTGTGTGTTATTAGAGAATCATGAAAGCCATCAATGATTACCCATATCCTTTGTAAAACATAGTTTAAACTCCAATTATGAACCTTTCATGTTTTACAAGCATTTATAACCAACATGGAATCTCCTTCTATATGTATTTTTGCAATTCCCAGATGCAAAGCCAATTCTAGCCTTGCTAACAATGCCTGAGCGTCAGCAATATTGTTCATTCCATGAAGTAAGTGGATAGAGGACGCTACCAAGACTACCCCTGCCGAGTCTAATATATATTCCTGCGCCTGATTGAGCTGATTCAGATTTAGACGCTCCATCAAAATTTAATTTGAAAAATCCCTTGTGAGGTGGAATCCACTTGATTAATCTTCTATCCAGTTTATTAGTATTATTTTTTAGAAGACTACCATCAAAAGGAAATTTAATACTTTTCCAATTCTTTAATAATGAACTGTCCCAATTCATGAACATTGAATTTGAATTTTTTTCCTTTTGTACACAAGTATTTACCCCTTTTGATATGGCTTTTTCCATTTTGACCATTACCATTTCCACTGAAGATTTAGTTTTCCTAAAAATTCTTAAGTTACATTCCCACCAAATATCCATATCACTATTGTCAAGACAATGTGCCAGATAGAAGCAAAGAAGGAAGATTGATACAATAATGGCTAGCTCTAGAAGAGGTCCCAAATTGTATTTGGGAGAGGTATTTGTAGATAAATCTTGTTTTTAATAAAATAACAACACAGATTAGCAAAATTACACTGAATTAGCAAATAGTCAATTGTTTCAAACTCTTCTTCACATAATGAGCACTTGAAAGGATCTACAATTTCCAATTTAAACAATCGATCACTTGTAAGTATACATTTTTGTATGCCAAGCCAAGCAAAACTACCCACTTTAGGTAGAACTTTGTTATTCCAACAAAATGTGAATGCTCGGTGAGGGAGAGAAAAAAGTTTTGATTGACTTATAATTGCATATCCTTCCTTGACAGAATAGGTTCCCAATTTTGAAGCTGCCCAAAAGACTCTATCTTGTTTTGCAGATAAGAAAACCAACCTTTCCTATAAAATATTGCAATAACTTTCATATTACCATGAGGAGATAAGGTTAGGTGTGGGGATTTTCCACACTACTTTCCCAGAGAGAGGATCTGATGATTCAATATAGTCTATTAATTTTTCACCCCATACTTGGGATAAGGAAGTCTTTGCTTCTTGAAGCTCTTGTTTTTCAGCCAATGGAGCTTTCCCATTCCATGAATTTGACCAGAAGTTGACACTTCTTCCATCATTTACCTCCCATGAAGATAATTTCAATATGATATTTTTGATGTTTACTATGAAATTCCAAATAGCAGAACCCTTTGGAGGGTCTTCCACTGTTAGAATCCTTGTATGGTTTTCATTATCTAGGTATTTTATTTGCATTATTTTTTCCACTTAGCTTCTAGATTTGTATACATTTTCCATACAAGCTTGGCTCCAAAAGCTTTGTTTCTCCATGAAATATTTTGGACACCTACCCCCCCTTGTTTCTTACCTTTTTCCAATCCTTCTAGTGAGATTAAAATCTACTTTTTTGTGCTCATCTAAGTTGCCTTTCCAGAGAAAACATCTTATGATTTTTTCTATTTTGGATATTACAGATACTGGAGCTTTGAGCACAACTAGAAAATAATTTGGAATAGAAGTTAAAACTAATTTTATTAAAAGAATTCTACATGATAATGATAGCCATCTTGCTTTCCAAATCAAAATCCTTTCTTTGAGCCTATTAATTACCTTATCCCAGTACTGAGCTTTGTTTGAACCTTTGAAAAAAGGAATCCCTAAATAAGTACAAGGAAGCTCCACTTCCCGAAAACCCAACATCTTTACTATTTTCCTTTTCAGCTCATCTGGTGTATTTAGAATGTAAATCTTCAATTTTGTAGAATTAATTTTTTGGCCTGATGCTAATGAATACTTGCTAAGAACTTCTTTAACTTGTTTAGCTTTTGATATTGAAGATTTGTAGAAGAGGAGGGTGTCATCCACAAAAAGGGAATGAGTAACTGAAATATCTGATTTTTCTATCTACACTCCTTGCCATAAAATTTGATTATGCTTCAACAGAATGAACCTACTTAAAGTTTCTGCCATAATTATGAAGAGAAAGGGAGAAAGTGGATCACCTTGTCTAACTCCTTGAGAAGCACTGAAAAAACCCAATGGATTACCATTAATAAGCACTGAGAACTTGGCACCCGATAGGCAAGACATTATCCACCTCTTCCACCGAGAGAAGAAATTTTTTTTTTTATAAAACTTTGTTGAGAAAATTCCAATCAACCTTGTCATAGGCCTTCATCATATCGAGCTTAATAATGAAGGATGGAAGTTTGGAAGTTGAAATTGTATGTAGAACTTTATGAGCTACAATTGCACCTTCATAAGTCTCCCTTCCTGGAATAAAACCCCCTTTCTCATGAGAAATGATCCTTGGTATGAGCCCTTGAATTCTGAGATAGATTGCTTTTGTGAAGATTTTGTAAATTGTATTACATAATGAAATTGGTCTAAATTCTACAAACGTTTTAGGTTCTTTTACTTTTGGAAAAATTGCTATGTTGGTTACATTGAATTGCTTAAGCATGGTTCTCATTCTCTTTGACTCTTCAATAGCCCATAGAAGCTCAAAGCATAAGAAATCCCAACACTTCTAAAAGAATAAAGCAGTATACCCATCCGGGCCTGGGGCTTTATCAGGAGGAAGTGAAAAGACTACAAATTTTAATTCCTCGAAGGTGAAGGATCTCTTAAGTAAACTATTATCTTCATTTTTTATAAGGCGTGGTATTGTACTCAATAGCTTTGGCTGATCATTTATTCTATTGGGATCTATGTTTGGTGGAGCTGATAAGAGCTTTGAAAAAAATTTAACACCTTCATTGATAATATCTAATTCCTTTGTTAACCAGTTACCTGAAGGAAATTCCTGAATAAACTGAATGGATTTTGAATCCTTTTTAATCTGTGCAAATGCATGGAAAAATTTAGTGTTGTGATCACCCTCTTTTAACCATAATTCATGAGACTTTTTCCTCCAGTAAATCTCTTCACGCACACATAATTCTTCCCATTCCACTTGAAGGGTTTTCTGCTTATCATACAAGGAAACATCTAATCCATGTTGAATTATGTGTTCATGAACTACTGATAATTATTTAAAAACTAAGTCTTTCTGTTGAAAGATGTTTTTGAATTCTTGCTTATTCCAAATTTTTATTTGTTGCTTTACAAATTTCAAATTTTCTTGGAACTGGAACATTTTAGAACCTTGTTGAAATGGAGTGTTTACCCACCATTGTTTTAGAAGATCCATAAACTAATGATGTCTAAACCACATGCTTTCAAATTTAAAAGAAGATTGCACTTAAGGATTAGAAATGTTTGTTATGGTTAAACTAATTGCATAATGATCCGATCCAAGATATGGAAGAATTTGAGAATTTAAATTATGTGCTAAAAGAAACCAACTAAGAGAAACCAAAAAATTTTCTAACCTTTCTGCAATTTGGAGAAATCCTTTCCTTTTATTGGTCCAAGTAAAACTGCCTAACTGCGGTTGAATATCCCTTAATTCATTCAAAGTTATAAACTGACTGAAATCTGTCATGACCTTTTGTGGTGGGAAGATTCCTCCATGCTTTTCTTGAAGAGAATTTATTGCATTAGAATCCCTAGCTAAAATGATTTTCCCATTATGGATCAAACCAATTTGTTTGGTGAGTTCATCCCAAAGATTCTTCTTTTCAGAAGTTGACGTTGGACCATACACATTTATCAGCCAAAATTGAAGATCAAACTTTGTCACTTATGCAAGCTACCAACAAGCCTCAATTTTATATGATGAAACATTTACCAGCTTTTGGTTCCACAAAATTACAAGTCCTCCTGAAGCACCTTGAGCTGGAGAATGCATTGAATCCCATCTAGCCCATTTCTTTATTGAAGAGACAAATGTATCTTTTGAAGCTTTCGTTTCTTGTAAAAGAAAAATATCTACTCCACAAGCATCTATCAATTTCTTGATACAAGCACGCTTGTCAGGAGCATTTAAGCCCCTGACATTCCATGAAATAATCCTCATTGTGCCCGAGGAGAGCAACAAGCTCTCCTCGGTCTCTTGTTTGACATGGACTCCACAATAGTTTTCTAAACTCTTGCCTTAATTTTCTCCTTCATTTTTGTGAGATTTGATTTCCTACCTCTTTTCCCTAGAGATTTCTTAGTAGTAGGCTGCAACAGAGATTGTGCTATCGAAAGAGGTTCAATGCAATCTGACCTTAAAACCTCCAGTCTTTCAGATTCAAAAGACTTAACCTCTTGCAATTCTTCACTATATGATTGGCTAAAGGATTCAAATGAATTTTGATCACACAAAAAATTTGTTAATTCCCTTGTATTGTAAAATATTTTAGTCCTTCCTAAGAGTTTGATGGAATGTTGCCTTCCCAAAAATCCTCTCCTATTGCAATTTCATCAATCAAATCTGAACCAATTGAGAACAACATTTTTTCTGCTAGATACTCCAATTCCATATCCCTTGGCATCTTTGAAGATTTCAAATCAATCCATTTGTCTTGGGCATTTAGGGGAGATGCCACATGAGTTATCAATCGATTCTGTTTTGAAAAATCATTGAGAGACCAAGCAACTAAATAATCCTTTGTGTCTTGGAACATTAGCTTTTTTACAATTTCATTTAGTTGGTTTTCTAAACTTAATGTTTCATTTGGGGAATAGAGATTGAGTGACAAGCTGGAAAAAAGTTGCATAAAATTCCATGTGCTTTGTGGGACTTTAATCTGGATTGAAGGGATTTTCCTTTTGAGTTTTTGAAAAACCCTACCTTTGTTCCAGCTTCTTCCCATTTTCTCTTTTGTATAGTGATGCTGCTTAAATTGGCCTCTTGATTATTTGATATTGGTTGCATAATCTGCTCCTAAACATTAATATCTCCTGGCTTTGAATATGATTTAACCCTATTATAAAGCTGAGAATCATTTTTTGGACTTACCATATGATTAAATTTTTGAGAGGGATATCCTGACATACATTGAGAATGATGATGACCTATAATATGGCAATGTGTGCATACAGTATTAGGAGTTTCACACACTATTTTTTGATGCCAAATTCCATACTTAGACACCAACTGGATTTTTGTCAAAAATTCTCTATTACTTTCAAAGAGAGCGTAAGTTCTAATGGGTTTTCAAGGGTTCTTAAAAAACTCATTATCATGCATCAGGAAGATTCCCACTTTATTAGCTATTATTTCTATCAAATTTAACTCCCTATATTCAAGAGGAAGCTCTGGCATTTGGAACCAAAAAGGAACATAACTAAAAGAAGCATCTTTAGGGTTAAAATTTGGGATCCAAGGCTGCATGCACAGTCCTGACCCTTGGAAGACCCATGATTTAATTTTAAATACTATGCCTTTCTGTAGTTTATTATCAAAAATAACTACAAATATTCCCTTTTCAAAATTTAGATAAAAAACTTGTTGAACCCCTTCCCAATCACCATATATCAGTTCTTTTAATTCTGATAAGGGTAAGGTTAAATTCCAAAACTTACATATTATTTCTTTGTCCCTTAAGTATTTGATTTACTCCTGCAACATGCTTTCTAGGAAAGTCACTTTGAACACATCAAAGGCTCCTGTTTGACAAGATGTTGTCTTGTGAATGTTTGACTTGGCTTGAATATGATATTCTTCCTTATTTAATTCCATTTGCTTCCAAATTTTCTTGACTAACCCTTTTTTCTTCGAACCCTTCTTCTTTTTAAGCTTCGCTTTTTTCCCCCTCTTTGATTTTTTTGAATTATGAGGAAAAGTGTCTTCTTTAGCCTTCTTTTGTGTTGTATTCATCTTCTCTGGCTGTGGATTGAGGGGAGCCCCTTGATCATCTGATTGTGGATTGTAGGGAGCCCCTTTATTTTCTACATTGTTCAATGGAGGAGTAGTTTGCTTCCCTACCTCTTTGTGTAGACACCTAAAAATGACCTAGGCCTGCAAGCTTCATTTTTACCACTTTTTGTCCTAGCATAATTATGACATTTAATTATGTCCTTGGTCCACATTCGACTATTGATTAAATAATTCATAATTATTTAATTAATTCATGTCATTTATTCTTCATGATTATTAAATAATAAATTTTATTTATTTATTAGATACGTCATTAATTGTCTAAGTCTTCCCTTAATTAAATAAATTTCTTAATTTATTTAATTTCCCTTTCTACATTTAATTCTTCCTGATTATTAAATAAATGAATTACATTTATTTATTTAATATGTCACTAATTGTCTTAATTAAATAAATTGATTAATTTATTTAATTAATTAGTTTTACCTGCTAAATTAAATAATTAAATTTAATTATTTAATTGCCATTTTAATATTCTTCTCATTTTAAATAAATTAAATTATTTAAAATGTCATCTTAATCTTAACTGTCAGTCCATTTTGATAAATAATCTGAAAAAGATTATTTATTATCTCACAAAATCATTATTTTGAATTAATTTAATTCAAAACAGTAGTTAATCTTCTAAAAATCAAGTAATCGGGCAGATTCTTGATTTTCCAAATTGAATCTTCAGTCCAAATCTTATCTTCTTGATTTTTTGAATCTCACAAATCAGGCAATCTTATCTTCTTGATTTTTCAAAAATCTTTATTTATTTTAATTAATTTCCTCATTTATTCTCCACCATCGATCTGATTATCTAAGACATTTTCTTGACCGTCCGATTAATGAAGTTGCTCTAACCCTAATTAGGGATTCTCAGATTTAATCTGGACCTCTCATTTTAGGTTCTCATCATCAATTAATCTCGTCTGTCCACTCAAAATGACATTTTCTATAAAATGTCAGTTTCCTCTCACTTTTCGATTACACATAGACACACTGACATTTTACATAGCATATTATAGGCATTTATTCACTTACACACTTAGTTTTCATATGCAATTTCAATATTTATTATAGTAATTTGATCAAGTCTTGGCATTTGTTTAGGCATAGACATTAACAATTATAGTTATAGGCATAGGCATTTAGACATAGCATAAATCCTTCAAAGCTTGGTGTAGGACTTAGGCATTTGTAGATTTGCTCGCACGATGGATCTGAGGGAAAAGTATTATCCAGCAAGCAAGAAGGTATTACAAAAGTAAATCATGGAGGTCTCGACGATCAGGTATAATCGTTCTTTCGTTTACTTCCATTGTGTTTTGTAAGATCTTTGGGTTTCATTGTCATTTATTGTTTGTTGCTAACACTCCTAATCAAACCTAAAAGAAATCCCTTGATTACATTGGTGAACCCGACTCCGTTTTTCTGGTTAGTTCTGTACGTTTTTTTTGTGTTTCCTACTGTTTTGCAAGTACAAGTATGGAGCGATGCAACTATTTTTTAAAAACAGCGTGACACATTTGATGTGTCATGACACACCCACTGACAGAAGAGCCGCAATCAACCTGATAAGCCGCAATCGATATCTTGAACAACGCATCTGATCTGTCGTGCTGCATTCGAAGTCCCGAACGACGCATCTGCTCTGTCATGCCGCATTTGACTGGTAAAAATTTTCTTTCATTTTTGACATTCTAATTTTTGGATTTTAGGGTTTTCTGGTTGCTGGTTTCTTTCTGGTTTCTTCTGGTTTTCTGATTTTCTGGTTGTCTGGTTTTTCATTCCTGCATGTTAGCTAGCTTAGATTTTTGTGTTACTAATCTTCATTTGTAGCGTGTGGCGGTTACTATTCGGGTGTCGAAGATCATTGCATAAAGAGACTACTAATATTTTGTTTGCAGATCTGAATGTCGAAGATAGAATAAAACAAACATTGTGCTTGTTTTTCATAGATTAGCAAACATTTAACTTTGGTGTACCTAAAAAAAACATTCATGTCTTCTTTACTTGATCGTGTTTGCAAAATGGTAGGTGAGTATGCTCTCACTTGGTGAAAACCTCGTGATCAGAAAACCAGATCCATTTTTATTTGTTATTACCCTGACTTGGTATATCGGAGTATCCTCTCCCCTCGCGCTTTCGAGCGATCTTGGGTGTAAGAGAAGCGGTTACCAACTCTAGAAATTGGGCCTGCCTGGGGATTTCATCACCCCAACACGACTCAAACCGGCAATGGAGCTGAAGCCAAGCTACCCCCAACTGGTATATAAATGTAAACCTTAAGGGAAAACCTAAGGTTGCTTGTGCAGATGTGTCATACAGACGGAGTTGTACTCCCTTAAACCCTATTGAGCTTAACCTCTTTAGGCTGGAGTGCCACCTTAATGGTGATTAATCTCTTGCCCCATTTATGGCCACTTGAACGGGGGTCCCTAACTAAAAACTCTTGTATAGAAAGCCAAAATCCTTCTATTTGCTAGCGCAGCACCGGTCGGTGTGAACGCATCCACACTTTCACAGTTTGTAGTAGAGGTGATCAGCTCACCATGGGAGTTTCATGGGGGTTGGAAGCTTGGTTGGCTTGAGAAGAGAGTGCACTATAAGGGGGAGCCCATGCAGCCAAGCTTCTGAATTCACACGCTACAGATATGCGGTTGGGGAAACCCGCGTGGAATCTAGCGAATATTGTCATGGCCTAACCTAGGATTGTGCTTATCTGATGTGTGATTGGTTACATTCGAAATGTTGTGTTTGTCAAGTGTTTTCTAGTTTTATCACAGTTCGAAACAAAACATTCACCAAACAGATCAAAATTGACATCAAAACGATAAGAAAATCATTTTGAAACAAAACTGTGTCGCATCTGTCGAACCGCAATTGATTTTCTGCACCGCAACTGCTCTGTTAAACTGCATCTGACATTTATAACGCCGCATCTGTAGGCGTCGTGATGCATTTGAACACTGAAAAGCTGCATATGCTAAATCAAGTCACATCTGACAGTCCAAAAGCCACAATTGAAAAATCAAACCGCATTTGATAAATTGAGACGCATTCGAAGCTTCAAATGACGCATTTTCCTGTCAAAAATTTAAAACTTCATATTCGAAACCTGAGGTCTTCAACTTGTCAACCATTTGTCAAACACTGTTTCCAGGGAGATTTTGTCAGAAACCAAGTCTGAAATTGCTCAAAGTTTCATCATTAGTTTGCATTCATCACCATAGATTTCATACTTCATTCTTTAGTTGCATACATTTGGCATTAGGTTGTCCCTAGGTTCACATTTTTGCATCTTTAGGATTAGGCAAACCTCAGCACAATTTGCAACATCATTGCTTTCGAAATTAGGCTCTTTTGGACTAAGTTAACAAATCCCTTTTTAGTCATTGTCCTTTTTTGTGATATTTTTCCAACTCAAAAGTCTAGTTAGGAAAACTCACTTGTCATTCAAACCTTGTCACCTTGTTAGTTTCAAGAAAGTCCTTTAGCAGTCAAAATCAAAAACAAAGTTTGAGCTTAGAAGTTCTTAGGTACCCTTGTCCTAAATTGCATTATAAGTCTACACATTGCATATCCTATTCATGAAAATCCAAAAACATTAGTCATTCTAGTTGTCATTTTGAACTTAGACTTCGCGTAGTGTTATACTTGCATTTAGTTATCATTCCCATTTGAGCAATCTCATTTATGGTCGAAACTAGACTCCAAAAACAAAAGAGACAAATGGAAAACTTTCGAAAAGACCCCACACATGACCCAAACTGGACCTTTTATGATCCACTTCCAATTTAGACAATCAACCTCCAATGACAACACAATCCTCATCAAACAGTCCATTCGAATCATTCTTGCAAAAAGATGAAAATGTTCAACTACTTGAGGAAAACTTAGAGGCACTGGCACAAGACCCAGAGGCCTGTCAGCTCATTGAAACAATGATCCGTCATGATAGAGACAAATTATTAGCTATGCTCTTGAGTGAAGGAGCTAAGTTACCACAAGGATTTGACGTTAACACGCTAAATTTGACACCTCCTGACCCTAATACCAACAACGCACATAACATGTCACATAGTGGTCAACTTCCAAATACTGTGAGCAATACTTCCTTTGGGACCACAACGACAGTGCATGCCACTCCCAACGTCCCAAAAAACCCCAACATTCCCAATACCACAAATATCACGATAGTAAATGCCACGATAGTAAATTCCATGGGGGCATCATCAAGTCACAACAATCCCCCCTTGACAGCTCCATCTCCTACCATGAGCACAACTTTGACATATCCGCTCAGTGGTATTTCACAAAATCCTTCGGGAGGGGCCACAAGATGTGTATTCATCCAAGGACAACAAAACATTAACACAACAACATAGTCAAATGTCATTGCCTCCCAGGGTACAAACACAAATGTTCCCCTTGTACAAAATCAACAATTTACACAAGGTGGCCAAATAACACAACCCATGACATCATTAACACACCATAACATCCATGGTCATAACATCCCCCAAACAACGACACACATGGCTGGGGGACACATCCCAACCTACTCATCTAACGTTCATACTCATCAACATGCACCCAATCATAACTTTCATATCAACATACACCCAATCATAACTTCCAATACCAACATGTCAATCCGCACATGTCATACATACCACAACTATCCATATCGCCAAAATACACCAATATTCACGCACAACAAACAGGAACACGTGGTGTACCAGGCAATCCAACGTACAGAAACATAAACGACCCTGATGTGGATGCCCTCCAAACAAGAATGAGGGATGTAGAGAAAACTATCCAAAACATGAACATTTCAGGCAAGAAATCAGAAATATCATATGACCTAAATGTATACCCATTCGACACGAGCTTATACATGCCTCCATTTCCACCAGGATATGTGTCACCCAACTTCACAAAATATAGAGGCAAGACAAATCCCATTGAACATGTTTGCGAATTCGCAACCAATTGTATGGACATCACCTATGAACAAACATACTTGATGAGACTTTTTTCTAAAAGTCTGGCGGGTCAAGCCCTTGAATGGTTTTCAACTCAAAAGGATATCCAGACATGGGATGAGCTTAAACAAAAATTCATAAGAAATTACGCGTACAACATCGACATGGATACCTCTATCACTAGCTTGTGCAATCTCACGCAAGAAGATTTTGGTGAGACATTTATCCCATTCTTTCAAAAATGGAGAAGCCTCGCTAGTCGATGTCACATTGACATCCTCGAAAGGGAAAAAGTTGACATGTTTGTCCAAACACTTCTGGGGCCCCTAAAATATGCACTACAAATACATTGTTGCACAAACTTCACATATTTAGTTGAAAAAGGGGTCCAGATTGAGAAAGCCCTTATCGCAAAGGGAGAACTGAGATATGGTTCCAAAAACACAAACGTCAATCCATCTACTGACAAAAACAAATATTGGGTTAAAAATAAGCACGTTACAAATGACGGTGTTGACGTCAAGACTGCAAACATTGTGGGTCCTGTATTGGCCCTGAAAGGGGTTCAACAACAAAATAGACCAACAACGACACTGACACCTCCTCCCAATACTTCTTCAAACAATCAGAATGGTCAAAATAATCAGGGACAATACCGTTAGATGAGACAGTTTCCTAAGGGTCGCACATACACTCACTTGGGTGAACCCATTGAAGAAGTCCTTAGGAAATGCCTCCAGCATGGGGTCATCATACTTCCAGAACCAAAACCATATGACCCAGGACAATTCAAACCAGCATGGTGGAATGATAATGCACTTTGTGAATACCATCGAGCAAAAGGGCATACAACCTCTAACTGTCGACAATTGAAAAACCTAATACAAGATCTTATCGAAAGTCGCACCATCGAAGTAGGTGGATCACAATTCACCTCCAATTTAGATCATACTATCCACAAGAATCCATTGCAGGACCATGGTTCTCATAATGCTTCCACTTCAGGTCCATAGAATCAAGCTAACTTCGCCCGAGCCAAGTACGATTATTCTAGTGGACCAATTATAAATAATGTTTGAACTGACAATGAGTGCATCAATACCATTACGGTCAAGAGAGCACCCCAATGTAATGCTACTACTCGAAGTGGCAAGGTCACTATAGCTGGTCCACCTCCCGCTAGACAGGCCAAAATCACCATACCAGGCCCATCTGCTTAACAATCACAACCTGCCCCATCTGCTAAACAGCCAAAACCTGTCCCAACCACACAGCAATGGAAACCCAAAAGTCAATTCAACCTCATCGACTAGCTAGGAAAAACTCTCGTGCAAATAGCTATCCTTGAGTTGCTTCGTATCTCTCCCGCGCACGAAGAGATCCTAGACAAAACTCTCCTGGAGTCGTCGGTCCCCAAGGACATCGATGTCAATCAGTTTGAAACTATGGTGGGATATCTCACTATGCCGCACCACGTCACCTTCTCGGATCAAGATTACTCATCACCTAAAACCAACCACAATGATGCATTGCACATAGAAACTTTTATCCACAAGCACAAAGTTAGACGGGTTTTAGTAGATGGTGGAGCAGGATTGAACATATGCTCCCTCAAATTGGTTAAAGCTCTAGGGTTCTCTGATGCATGCGTAGACCCAATGACGAGTATAGTGATCAAAGCGTACGATGATGAGGAACGCTCTTCACGGGGTGTCATCTCTCTCCCTATCAGAGTGGGACCAGTCATTGTAGACACAACCTGCCAGGTCCTAGATTTGGAACTACCATATAACATCTTGCTTGGCCGTCCATGGATTCATGCCTTAAAAGCTGTTTCATCTACATACCACCAATGCCTAAAGTTTCCATTTGACGGCACAAAAGTAACCATATACGGAGACCCCGACCCTTTCCAATATTGTACAAACTTAAGGGGAATCTCTGAAAACTGAGTACCTATTAACCGAGAAGCACCTAGCTCCTCGTCATCCAAATACATCGACCCATCCACACTCACGTCATCTTCCACATCCACCCCATCCACGTCTTCCGCCACACCATCACCTACTACAAACCCTCAGACTGAACCCATTGTCAAAATCCAGGACCTTGGTTGTGGAGAGTTCAAATTAAATACAACATACAACATAACAACAATACCCATGTCCCCAAAGATATATGGTCGGCCATGTTTCAGAATGGAACCTCAAGAAACCTTCAAAGTTTCACCCAACACAATTTTTATCAAGTGGGGAGACATGAGTGATGAAGACCTTGCTGACATTACAGGATGGATCTATAAGGATACTGTCGCACTACCCCCGTTACCAGTTCAAAGATATGGAAAAGGTTATGACATAATGAAAGCTAAAGGCTACGATGGTACTAGTGGCCTAGGAAAGAATAAAACTGGTCGAAGGGAACCCATAGAAACTTTTCAAATTCTGAAGTATCTTGGATTAGGGTTTGGATCACCCAACAATGACGATCGACGTACCTCTGAACTTTCAAATGAGTGAGTACATGCTTCGGATAGTGTGGAGAATACTAGGGAAAACCTCACCGAAACAGACTCCCATGAGTGGGAATTTGGTTTAGAACGATCCCTAAGTGACTGTTGTCTTGATGATTTGTTTGTCGAACCAGGAGAACTGACCTCTGAACAACGGTTTTGGAAAACATTCAAAATTGAACAGGCACCAAATAGTCAAAGTCCCACTACCACTTCCCATGCCATACAACATCCATCATCTAAACCCCATCAGTCCAATCCATCTGAGGTATTAGATGACATTGACAACCAGGGCTCTAAAACCTTCACTCCTTATTTCGACAACGAATATGACACTAGTGAAGGAGAATATTGGATAGAGTCCGATGTAGAGTTGGATGATGATAATCTCATATACATCACTGAATTTGTCTACATGTTGTCTGCATCCTCACCACAATTTACCAGCATTGATGATGGCATCTCCTTAGTTTACACTGAGCTAGTCGATTGGGACCAACAAGGACCGCCAGTTCTGGACACATTTCAGAATGATGAGGCAATTGCCGAATTCATGGGATTACAAGAAGGCATACCCAGTGGGGACCACAAATCAGGATTCACCATTGATTTATACTGCACAGCATACTTCGGCGAGACTGCTCCGTCCTCTAGTCACAAAAGTAAAAGTAAAAATAAAATAAAAAGTGAAACGTCTCTAGGTGAAAACCGAAAGGCACCTTTTGACGATAAAATAGTAAAAATAAAGGACGTATCTGTGGGTGAAAACCTCTCTGAGGCGCCCAAAGATGGAGGACTGGACTTTCTCCCCATGCAACAGGAAAAATCGGCTATGCTTATTAAGGACACAATGGAGGATAACATCTCAACTACAGAAGACCCCAAGATGGTCCTCTTTGCTGCGTCATTGACTGACGAAGAGAAACCAGAATTTCATAAATTCTTTGTAGAACGAAAAATCAATTTCGCATGGTCCTATGCTGACATGCCAGGATTAGACCCAGAACTGGTTCTGCACCATCTACCACTATTACCTAATGCCAAACCAGTCAAGCAGAAGTTGCGCAAAATGCACCCACAAGTTTCCCTATTGGTCAAGGTTGAGTTAAAGAAATTTCTAGATGCCGGATTCATACGGTCTATTGACTACACTGAATGGATTTCTAATCTGGTCCCGATCACAAAGCCAAATGGGTTGATCTGTGTATGTATAGATTTCTGAAACCTAAATAAAGCATGTCTAAAGGATGACTTTCCTTTACCAAACATTGACATTATAGTGGACCTTACAGTAGGGTATGAGATGTTATCCCTCATGGATGGTTTCTCTGGCTATAATCAAATCCGCATTGCTCCTGAGGATCAGCACAAAATGGCATTTACTTGCCCATGGGGTACATATTGTTGGAACGTCATGCCATTTGGTCTCAAAAATGTAGGTGCCACATATCAAAGGGCTATGACCACAATCTTCCATGACATGATGCACAAAATAATGGAAGATTATGTAGATGACCTATTGGCCAAATCAGCAACAAGGAAAGATCATTTGAAGGTACTCGACATAATTTTCAAGAGACTTGAAGAGTACAAAGTTCGGCTAAACCCTAAGAAGTGTGTTTTTGGGGTCACATCAGGTAAACTCTTTGGATACATAGTTTCCCGAAGAGGCATATAGGTCGATCTGGAAAAGGTCAAAGCAATCATAGACATGCCTCTGCCTAGAGGAATCAGTGAACTTAGAACTCTGCAAGGCAGAGTACAATCTATTCGGTGTTTCATAGCCCAGTTGGCAGATAAGTGTCATCTGTTCCAGTATCTGTTGCGCAAGGGTATCCCCTTTGTATGGACAAATAAATGTCAAGAGACCTTCCAACAAATTAAAGATTACCTGCTGTCAACACCAGTCCTCATGCCCCCCATTCATGGAAAGCCATTAATTCTATACATCTCGACTACTACTTCAGCACTGGGGGCATTGCTGGCACAAAATGATCATGAAGGAAAAGAAAGAGCAATCTATTACATCAACCGCACACTGATAGGGTATGAGTTGAACTACACATACATCGAACGTGCATACCTTTATGTTGTCTTTGCATCCCAAAAACTAAGACACTATATGCTCAGTCACCAGACACAGCTGGTCACCAAGATTGATCCACTGAAATATCTCTTAAGTCGGGCGGCATTAACAGGGCGGTTGGAAAAATGGGTCATGATACTAAGCGAGTACGACATACAATATGTCGAGCATAAGGAAATAAAATGATAGGTAATAGCAGATCAACTGGCAGATGCACCAATCCAAGTCACTCATCCACTAGTAACTAATTTTCTTGATGAGTCCATTTTTCATGCAGAACCGGTGGCACCATGGAAGCTATATTTTGATGGGTCTCATACTGGTCATGGCTCTGGCACTAGAATCTTGTTTATCACACCACAGGGGGATTCAATTCCTAAGTCATTATGGATCACCTTCCCTTGCACAAATAACATTGCCGAATATGAAGTACTAGTCACAGGTCTCAAGTTGGCAATTAAATGGAAAATTCAGACGTTGCTTGTATTCGAGGATTCCCAGTTCGTGATCAACCAAGTGAATGATGACTATGAAACAAAAGATGAGAAGTTGCTTCCCTACAAGAGGATGGTGGAATGTTTCCTGACATACTTCCAATTGATTTCTTTTGAACAAATCCCCAGGGCACAAAATAAGGCAGCTGATGCAATGGCTACTATTAGTTCTCTCTTGGACATCCCTAAAAATGTGTCACAATTTGAGTTCTTAGTAGAACAGCTTTTGGTACTGGCATATGATATCCCAAAATCGGAAATGGTTTGCGAACTTGTTGGTCCCAACTCCCCTTGGTATCAGGACATTTACGACTACCTAAAATCTCAAACCCTTCCACCGAACCTGTCCAATAACCAAAGGAAGTCCTTCATTAGAAAATCTGCAAGGTATGCCATTGTCAGTGACACCCTGTACCGCCGTAGTTTTGACGATACCCTCCTTAGATGTCTCGACACCGACGAAGCATGTATGACCTTACGAGAAGTGCACGACGGTATATGCGGATCTCATTCGAGTGGTCCTACTCTGGCTAAGAAAGTAACGAGACTTGGGTATTATTGGCCAACCATGGAAAATGATGCAATTGAATATGTTAGGACTTGTCGCAAATGTCAAATACATAATGATTTGGTCCATGCCCCAGCACAGGAACTCCGACCGATCACTTCTCCTTGGCCCTTCGCTCAATGGGGACTCGACCTCATGGGTAAGATTCATCCAACTTCATCCAACAGCCACAAATTCATTATTACCGCCACTGAGTATTTCACAAAGTGGATTGAAGCCATCCCATTGACATATATTACTGGCAAGCAAATATCAAAGTTCATCCTCAACTACATCATTTTCCGGTATGGCCTTCCGCAGTCCATCATCACTGACAACGGACGTCCGTTTAAAAACCAAGACGTACGTGAGTTATGTGAGCGATTCCATATCCAACACCACTTTTCATCTCCATACTACCCACAAGGAAACGGCCAAGCTGAGGCATCCAATAAAACCATTGTCAAAATTCTCAAAAAGACTGTCAATGACGCTAGCCGCGACTGGCACATACAACTCAACCCTGCTCTGTGGGCTTACCGAACTAGCATTCGTATGCCTACAGGAGCCACCCCATTTTCCCTAGTCTTTGGCGTTGAGGCCATCTTTCCCATTGAGGTCGAAATTCCTTCGCTACGAGTCTTCCTGAAGGGTCTAACTAATGAAGAGGAGTACCGACAATCACGCTTGCATGAGCTAGAAATGCTGGAAGAAAGACGAAAAAATTCACTGAACCATCTCCAAGCATATCAGAACTGTCTTTGTCGCAGCTACAATAAAAAGGTTATGGTCAAAAAGTTTGACATTGGCAACCTAGTTCTCATGCAGAACCCCAAGAATCAAGCCGACAGAGAAAAGCCAGGAAAATTTGAACCAAACTGGCTGGGTCCCTACATTATCATATCTTCTTTCAGTTTTGGAGCTTATCAACTGGCTACACCAGATGGAGAACAATTGACAAAGACCATCAACAGTTTACATCTCTGAAGGTTCTACGCATAGCATCAGAGGATTGGGTTGGAAACCATAAAATACAAAAAAAAAAAAAAAATTGAAAAATTAAAAAATCGTCACCCTGATGAAAACCTGGCAAACAGGCGTCTTGGTGACACCAAAAAAATCAAAAAGTCAAGAAAATAGTAAAGAGAAAAATGATTCACTCAATAGTGAAAACCTCGAAAACAGGCGCTTTGGACAAGTACTGTGGTGAAAACTTGGCAAACAGGCACCATGCGTAATCAATCATTGCTCTGCCATCTACTTTCATTTTTTCTAACTGGGCCTAGGATGAAAGATATTTCCGCTTTTATTCTGAAAATCACAACTACATCCTACCCTACCTGTCATAGTGGATAAATGATTGACATCAAGTCCTGACGATTGTCCATCTAGTAAGTTAGCAGCATCCCGTCCATATTCCCTACAAATGGCTAATTCTTGGACCTGACTGGGGGCAAAACGTTTATCATGAAATTGCAATGGATGTCGCACATGATCTTGGCAATTGGAAAAAAGTCCTGAAAAAAGACAAAAACATTGGCAAAAAGTCCTGAAAAAAAATTTAAAAAAAAAAAAAATCACAAAATGTCCTGAACAAAGACCAAAACATTGCAAAAAGTCCTGAAAAAGACCTAAAAATCATAAAACATCCTGAAGAAAACTACAAACAAAACATCAGACTGCTTGAAGAACGCAAACGTAGTGTCATCTTTGGTCAAAGTCAATCAAGTCAATCAATCCTTGTCGTTTGTCTGAACTACATTGTCTCTGCACACTTGCTACGTAGGCAAGACTCACATTTGAGTCCCCGAGACATTAGGTCAGTCCTTTTAGGTTTGTCCAAATAAAATCATGATGCAATCTTTGGTCATCAAGACAAAGTTATTGGTCGTGTCGAACTACGAGGTCTCTGAGTGTATGACGTAAGCAAGGCCATCTATTGATGAGCCCCCGAGGCCGCACTAGGTCAATCCATTAGGGTTCATGGCATCAAACTGGCACACACGTCAAAAAGGTCTTCAAGACAACACAAATATTTCCCAAACAAATGACACTCATCAAGCAAATTCTAGCAATCATTTACCGCAACATGACAAAACTCATCGGTGCATATTATTATGACAATAGCGACATCTAGTCAACACAAGTCAAACTCGGTCAAAACAAGTCAAATCACTGTAACCTATCAACACTATCAACCCTTGGTTAATCTTCAGATGTGTCCTTTTGAACAATAACCTCTGTCATTTATGCCTTAGGATATGTCTTTCCTAGGCATCGTCATTGTCATTCAACATTTTGAGTGATCCTCTTGACATCTAAAGATCACTCTTCGTGACATCAGTATTCTTCAGATGTGTCCTTTTGAAGAACCAACTCTGTCATTTATGCCTTAGGATGTGTCCTTCCTAGGCATTGTCATCATTTAGAGGGACCCCTTAGGGATCAAATCCTCTCGACATCGACATTATTCAGGATGTGTCCTTCCTGAATTCACCAATTCTCGACATTTTTCAAGATCATCAAAACTTTAAACATTTCGACATCTCGACATTATCCAACATGGCATCTTGGCATCAGAACAATGGATATCCAGACGCACTTGGCAAACACTTGACAATTGTCTTTTGTTTTTTTTATCATGTTATTAGTTTTTCAGTGAGATCCCACTAAGCAGGATTTAGAGAAGCAGCGACGTATCATGACGATTGACACGCATGACTACTAGTTTATTAGCGAAGTCCTGATTTTGGGATTTAGAAAAGCAACGACATATCATGGTAAGGGCTTTATTTGTTTTTGTATTTCGACAATCATGCTGCTAGTTTCTCAAGGATGTCTTGGAAATAGGATTTAGAGAAGCAACGACGTTTCATGATTTGTCTTTGTCTCTTTCTGCTTGTGGTTGATTATGACAAAAGGACTGGGGCAGTCAAGCTCTCAGTATGAGTCATGATCACCCTTGTCTGTGACTGTTTGTCTTATGTAATGGTACAACCTTGCACACCTTGATCTATGTCATATCATGGTGTTTGTTGGCCATTACAACAGTCTGCCCAATGATGATTAAGAGCAATAAATATTAAAAGTCCTACAATAAAGTGTTGAAGGATTTGGTCTAGGAATTAACATGCATCTCCGTCAATCTCGTGTCCTCTCCTCTTTGGTCTAATCATCTTCTCTCATCAGTCTCGTCATCTTCTCTCCTCCATCTCACGATGATATCCTGTGACATCCAAAAACATAAGTGCCACCATAAATCATAATCCGGTGTCGTCCCTGGATCGGTTGCTCCTCCCCTCCAACCCCAGGCCTGGGCTACTAGCCTATCTATCTGCTTCTCTGCGAAGGCCACTAGGATGGCTGGTCCCCAGGCGTACTCTCTGGAAGACCAAGCATACTCAGCTGTCCCCACAGGTACACCCTGCTGCTCCCCAAACTGCCTCAGGACACGCTGGGGTAAATACATCTCAATGATCAAGGACGTCTGCACTGTCTGACTAATAAGGTACCTGTACTGTCTGTAGAAGCTGAGGTGCTCATCCTCATCATCCCATGCCTCACAGTCTCTGTATGGCCTCCAGATAAATGTCGCCATGGTGTCGATCTTGTGCCGCCACCAACCGGTCTCACCCATCTGTGTCTGTTGTAGCGCACTGGCATAGTAGTAAGCTTAGGGCATCCCCTCGGCCAGCTGTGGTATTTGAATGGGAGGACGAAAGATGGCAATGTGCTCCCATGCCCAGATCATCATCAATGTGGTCCCGCAGGAGATACTCTCTCCTCTCCTGTATGCAACATTGTGCAACTGGTGGTAAAGTGTCCCAAGCAAACAGGGACCCCAAGCATAAACCGTCTTGTCCCGTCTCATGCCAACCAGGACGTCTCCCCAACCAATAGGAAATCCATGTCCCCGGCGGTCTAGAATCAGGATCCCTCCAATCAGAGTTGCAAGGAATGCATCGAAGCAACCATAGTGCTTGGCCATAAACTCCCATTTGATCTCGTACCCCTAGATGCCTAGTCCTGCACCCTAATCTCGGTAATAAGCTCGGAAGGTCTGCTCGCCATGTCGAGGATCGTAGACGATCTACTCCCCTCGGATCAACACTCGCAATATCCGATAGACATCCTCCAAGGTGATCGTGGCCTCACCTGTCGGCAGGTGGAACGAACAAGTCTCCAAATGCCACCGCTCGCACAGCGCAGTCAATAAACCCCTGTTCGCCCGAATGGCGGGCATAAAGGCAGCATAGAATAGTCCCAGACGCATCAATCATCGCCGCTCTCGCGGGCCCAATTGATCGGAAAACCGAAAGATGGTCGGTCTACTCTCTCTCATGTAGATAGGGGCAAGCTGCCTCTGCAAAAAGACGCACAATATATCAGTACATTTTGGACAACTGTTAGCATCATGAAAAGCATCTAGATACACAAATATCAAAATCAACTAAGATCAATGTAAATCACAAATGCGTCGCATTCAAGCAATTGCGCCTCAAAAAGTCAATTGTGTCACACCGTACATCAAATGCGATCCAAAATATCAGATGCGTCGCATGAGCACGATTGCGTCATGAAATTTGACGAATGCGTTGCATTAAGGCTATTGCGTTGCATAAACACAATTGCGGCATTCAAAAAAGCGAGTGCGTTGCAATATGACAATTGCGGCATTCAAGAATTCAATTGCGACACGATAAGTCGAATGCATCGCAGAAATTGTCAAATGCGGTGCAACCGACCGCTCTTCCCTATTTTGTCTTGGCACTTGCATCACGACGCATCAAATGCGTCGAACGCGCAGACGATTGCGGCTTACGCGAACGCAGTTGCGTTGCGGCGCAAATATTGCTAGTCCTAGAAACTTAAAAGTGACATGAAAATGAGAAAATTACAAAGCAAGGCAAGGGTACATACTACTGGCTCTGAGCCCTCTGGCCGTCTGAAGGTCCGCACGATCTCCCCGCGGTGCTCTGACACTAGAATCACCATCGTCGCTGCTATGCTTTTCGCTCTGCACTCTCGAATTTTGCAAGGTAAATAGTAGAAATAAATTGACTTTTACCCCTTTGTCAACCTATTTATAAGGTCAAAATGACATTTCTCAACCGAGGTTAATACTGGAAGGTTGTTTGACCACCTTTGACTTCCTCGTTAGTTGCCTTAAACATGTCAGAATCCGAAACCGACTGCGCCGTTGTTTTTCTGGTCATTAAATTGATTTATCGGGACCCTTTGCAAATTTTTTTGTCGCCGACTCAAAATTTGAAAATTTCCCGAGAGGGCAATGATACTCCGTACCTTTACTGGGGCATGACTTTGACTTATTTTCTTTGTCACAATGCAACAAGCGACATTACGACAAAGAGGGGCAAAATGTAGACACCTAAAAATGACCTAGGCCTGCAAGCTTCATTTTTACCACTTTTGTCCTAGCATAATTATGACATTTAATTATGTCCTTGGTCCACATTCGACTATTGATTAAATAATTCATAATTATTTAATTAATTCATGTCATTTATTCTTCATAATTATTAAATAAATAAATTTTATTTATTTATTAGATATCATTAATTGTCTAAGTCTTCCCTTAATTAAATAAATTTCTTAATTTATTTAATTTCCCTTTCTGCATTTAATTCTTCCGATTATTAAATAAATGAATTACATTTATTTATTTAATATGTCATTAATTGTCTTAATTAAATAAATTGATTAATTTATTTAATTAATTAGTCTTACCTACTAAATTAAATAATTAAATTTAATTATTTAATTGCCAATTTAATATTCTTCTCATTTTAAATAAATTAAATTATTTAAAATGTCATCTCAATCTTAACTGTCAGTCCATTTTGATAAATAATCTGAAAAAGATTATTTATTATCTCACAAAATCATTATTTTGAATTAATTTAATTCAAAATAGTATTTAATCTTCTAAAAATCAAGTAATCAGGCAGATTCTTGATTTTCCAAATTGAATCTTCAGTCCAAATCTTATCTTCTTGATTTTTCGAATCTCACAAATCAGGCAATCTTATCTTCTTGATTTTTCGAAAATATTTATTTCTTTAATTAATTTCCTCATTTATTCTCCACTGTCGATCCGATTATCTGAGACATTTTCTTGACCGTCCGATTAATGAAGTTGCTCTAACCCTAATTAGGGATTCTCAGATTTAATCTGGACCTCTCATTTTAGGTTCTCATCATCAATTAATCTCGTCTGTCCACTCAAAATGACATTTTCTATAAAATGTCATTTTCCTCACTTTTCGATTATACCTAGACACGCTGACATTTTACATAGACATATTATAGGCATTTATTCACTTGCACACTTTTTTTTTTTTGATCCGTAAGGTGAAGATTTTATATATATTTAGAGAAATATACAATCGTCTGCTATGCAGGAATAATTTTCATTGATAACCTTCAGTCAGCCAAAAAACTAACAAGGAAGAGTTCAATCCAGTTCCATATTGGAAGCGTCGAACAAGGGATATAAACATAGTCTATCTTCCACAAATTTACAAAAAACTTATCACCAGTTCGAAGAAATAGCGAAAACCAAGACAAGAACAAGCAAAAAAAAAACCTGACGGATAGCAACCATTCCCCACTAAATCACTAGAAACCGTTAACCTCTACAAAATAGATGAAACCTTCCACCCAGTCCGTTCCCTCCACTGACACTAACTTCACTTTTTGCTTCAGAAACTCCACTGCCACTTCTGCAAGCTTATGATTCCGAGATAATTCGGGGCCTTTGAGATCCAGAAGATAAGGATAAATCTTGATCACATCATCCGATTCCCACATGGAAGCAAGGTCCGTAGGGCGCGGTATGCCCTTCCCCGAGAGAGCCACTTTCAGAGTGATGTCGATGCCCCCGAGCAAGTCATTCTGAAACATTCGCACCATCAATTCTTTGGCCATTGTCTTCGGGGTAGCAATATCCAAGAGCGAGGCGAGAAACCTGGACGAAATTTGGGCATTGTCACGGGCGAATTCTTTACGCTCTAAATGTCCCTTTCCAAGGACCATCTTCACTGCTGCAACTGACGCCGGGTCGTCCTCGAGCAAGATGCGTTTTAGACGTTGGTCCGTTACCTCCCGAAAGGAAATTTGCCTTTCCGTTGCCGTTAAGGAGACATGAGTATCGACACTGAAGGATTCAAGACCTTCCGCCAAAATGATAATGGTGAACTTCGACTTCGACTGTCGCTCCATTGCCAGAGAAATGCCCGATGCACCCTGCAACATAAACATAAAGGCAAAAACCAAGGAGCCGAACCTAAATTTAGGAATGGACTTCATGAGTTTGATATACAACCTGAATAATGGTCCGTCAGACATCGTATACGGAAATAGATTAATGGCGATGCAAAACTGTCCTTTGCATGAGTAGAAATACATCCCCCGTCTCTTCAACTGAGAACTGTGATCAATGCAAGTTATGGTGATTACCACACGGCACGTCCGCGCACAGAACAAGGGAAACTGTGCGCTACGTGTCCCTCAGATGGTGTAGTGATAATTGAGCCCATCATGCCTCTGAACCCACTCCAAAAAATTTGAACTAAATAACAGCCGATTAACCTACAATGAACCTCCGCATTCCGCTAAATTTAGCAGGTTGGTATGACAGACACAAGCCAAGCCCGAGTGCCACCCGTCTGTCCCGTCCTCCTCCTCACGACCACCTAGACACCCAGTGCCTGTGTGAGGGGCGAGGGGGAGCCCACCCATCCACCCACAATGAATCACATCTTTGGACAATCTTTGAAGCCAGGGCCAGATACTCCCTGATTAGACAACTGATCTACTTCAGTATTGCCTTCCATGAGAGTGTGGTTTAACATGACTTGCTCAAAGTTGTTTAGCTGTTCCAAAGCCGCATCCAAAAAGACTCCCAATTTCCAATTATGAATCTGCCTTGTCCTTAGGGAATTTATGACGACTGTTGAATCCCCTTCAATAACCAAGTTTTGAATGCCTAATTCTTTACTTAATTTGAGACCCAGGAGCAGAGCTTGGAATTCTGCAGCATTATTCATACCATCTACCAGAGGTTGAGCTAGTTTCGCCAAAACCAAACCAGTGCAAGATCTTATTATGCATCTGGCTCCGGACGGTCCTAGATTCCCTTTAGAAGCACCATCAAAATTTAATTTGGCCCACCCCGGTTCAGGAGGGATCCACTTTGTCTTTTTGCGTTGTTCCGCCGAGGCAGCTTTGCCTGAACATTCCAATGGAGGAGATTTGATACCAAACCATTGTTTTGAGATCCATGCATCCCATTTAGTGAAATTAAAATTCTTTGTTTTCTCCTGCACCTGAGCATTGAAAAGTTCTACGATGCAAGTCTCAATCTTGCACTGTAACCGTGGAATAGACATCTCTTTATCCTGAAAAATGCGCCTATTTCTTTCCTTCCAAACTTCCCACAAAAGGATTGAAGGAGATATTTTCCATAGGTCTCCAAAGATGTAAGTCTGATCATAACTTGGCCAAGAATTTAAACACTCCAAAAGGGTGCCAGGAAGTGCAGTGGACCATCTTAATTTAGAACGTAGCCAGCACCACAACTGTTGAGTATAAGCGCAGTTCAATAGTAAGTGATTCACTGTTTCCTCTACCTTATGACATAGAGGGCATCTGGTTGGGCCATGGTAACCCAATTTTATAAATCTGTCGCCTGTGAGAATTCTGCCCTGCGCGGCCGCCCAAGTGAAAATCCTTGCTTTCGGTAAACATGCCTTGTTCCAACAAAGGTTGCGTGGTAATTCTGATTTTGATTCTAAAGAGACTAATAACGCATTATAACCAGCCTTGGCCGAGTAGACTCTGTTTGGAGCAGCATCCCACCTCAATCTGTCTTCTCCCATTCTGACCCATATTCTACGTTTTGCTAGCTCCTACTCAAAATAATTCGTCTCTTGGTCACCCAAATTCAGAGATCTCACCGATTTCCATTTCAGAATTCCCTCCTTCTCATTATCCACGAAGTCTATATAATCCCTAACTTTTGAACCCCATAGTTGCTTGGTCGTCTCCATTATTTTAGATAATTTAGGAACATTTGCTAATGCAAAGTGGCCTTCCCACGAATCCTCCCAGAATAATGCCCCTTTACCATCCTTCACCTCCCACGTGAGGAAATCCGAAATCAGATCTCTGCTATTGTTGATGAAATTCCAGATCCGGGAACCAGAAGGTAGAGTTTTTGCAGTTAGGAAATAGTTTGGATCAGGAACCAAATATTTTGCTCTGACAATCTTTACCCATTTTAGATTAGGTCTGGAATAGATAATCCAAGCCAGTTTAGCCCCTAAAGCCTTATTTTTCCTTGAAACAACTCTCAAACCTGTCCCATCATTCTCTCTCTTCTCACACACCTTCTGCCACTTTATGAGGGGAATTTTTTTTTGGTCTACGTTGCCTTTCCAAAAAAAAATCTTTCATTACCTTATTTAATTCTTTGCTAGCAACGCCGGTTAATTGCAGGCATGACAACATGTAAATAGGGAGGGCCGATATTACAGATTTCATCAAAGTTAGCCTGCCTGCCCAAGAAAGCCATCTGTTCTTCCATGAAGAGATTTTCTCTTTGCATCTTGTAACCATTGAGCTCTAGGCACTGTTGTTTTTGGTGCCTTTGTCCAAAGGAAGGCCTAAAAATTTACATGGAAGCTGTCCTTTTTTGAAACCGAGGATTCGTAATATTTGAACCTCGCTGGAACAGGATGTGTTAAAGAAAAAAACTTCAGATTTAGCCTTGCTTACTTCTTGCCCAGAAGCCTTAGAATAATCTTCAAGTAATTTTTTATAATTTTTCGCCTCCTTTGCTGTTGCTACACCAAAAAGCATTGTGTCATCTGCAAATTGTTGATGTGTGATGTTGGGAAGACTACTAGTGACTTGCAAACCATGAACCCAGCCAAACTCCTTTTCCTTTTCAATCGACCTCCCTAAAGCTTCAGCCATAATTATGAACAAAAAGGGGGATAACGGATCCCCCTGTCTCAGGCCTCTTGAGGGAGTGAAGAATCCCTCCGGGGAACCATTTACCAATACAGAGTATCTCGGGCAAGCAATCCAACCAAAAATCCAGTCTAGCCACCCCTTCTGAAAACCGAAGGCTTCCATGACTTTAAAGAGAAATCTCCAATTTACTCTATCATAGGCTTTCCTGATATCTAATTTCAATAGCATAGCCGATTTGTTCATTTTTTGATTTGAATGAATAACTTCTTGAGCAATGATGATTCCATCAAGTATTGAACGATCTGGGACAAAGCTTGTTTGTTCCTCCGAAATAATAGAGGGGAGAATTTTTTTTAATCTGTTGGCAACAGCTTTGGCTAAAATTTTGTAGATTGTATTACATAACGATATTGGGCGAAAGTCTTCCCAATGTTCAGGTTTCTCTTTTTTTGGGATCAGCGCCAAGAGAGTGTTGTTTGCTTCTTTTAAAACCCTTTTGTTCCGTCTGGAATCTTCTATGGCTTCCCAGACCTCCTTACCCAAAAAGTGCCAACATTTCTGAAAGAAGCCAGCTGGAAAACCATCCGGTCCCGGCCCTTTTTCTGGTTGCATCTCAAAAACTGCCTCTTTCACTTCCTCTTCTGTAAATTTTGCATTCAATGAATTTAATTGAGCTTGAGAAACCAATTTCGGTATATATTGCAAAAAAGTATTTTGAGCTTGCCAGTTTGAACCTTCCCAGTCATTAAGCAAATTCTGAAAGTAGTTAACTGCAGAGACCTTAATCTTATCCAAATCTTCTAACAACCCTCCATCCCCATCTTTCAAACAGGAAATTCTATTATATTCCCTTCTTGCTTTTGTGGAATTGTGAAAAAATTTTGAATTTCTGTCCCCTGCTTTTCGCCAAACTTCTCTAGATTTTTGCCTCCAAAAAATCTCTTCTTTAATAAGTAAATCATTAAGCTTGCTGCTCAGAGCCTTTTCTTTCATGTAACATGATTCATTCATGCCACTTTTCATAATTTCATCTGCTAAAGAGGATAACTCTGTCTCGGTTTTCACTTTCTCTACGAAAATATTTTTAAAGCTAGCTTTGTTCCATTGTTTTAAACACGGTTTTAGATATTTTAATTTTGTGATCACATTGAAAAGACTTGAACCCACTCTTGGGCATTCGTTCCACCACTGTTCCAGTAATGTCAGCACTTGGGGATCCTTAAACCACATCATTTCAAATTTAAATGGACATCTAAGCGGACCCTTTTCCCCTTCAAAGATTAACTGAACAGGGAGATGATCAGAACCCGTGCCGGAATTTATTTTGCTTTCTAAAGAATAAGGGAAGAGGCTCAAATTTCCTTTGAAGAAGAAACGATCTAATTTTTCCACAATACTACCAAACCCTTTTCTACGATTCGTCTAGGTGAAATTGCCGTTGCTTATAGGAATTTCAAAAAGAGAATTTCTCTCCACAAAGCTGCAAAAGTCCTTTTGGGATTGTAAGACTTTACCAAAACCCCCTTTCTTGTCTTCCATCCTAAGGATGGTGTTAAAATCCCCCCCTATAATACTGGGTTCCTGATGTAGGTTTTGCAAAATACCATCCAATTCCATCCAAACTATTCTTTTCTGAACACACAACAAGGGGCCATACACATTTATTAAATTAAAGCTTAGATTCGAAATTAAGCTTCGTACCTTGCATACCAGCCAATGACGACTCAAATTCATCACTTCTAACAAGACTGTCTGTGGTTTCCATAGAATCAAAAAACCACCGGAAGCCCCTTCCGCCTCCACTCCAACCCATTTCCAAAGCTTCAATTTCCTGCCAAAGGACTCCAAAGCTGACCCGCCTAATTTTGTTTCCTGGAACATACATATTTCTGCTTGACACACTTCAATGTGACACCTTATGAGGCTCCACTTGTTAGGGGCATTTAAGCCCCTAACATTCCAAGTTAATATTTTCATTGATGTTCAGGAAGGGTGTCTCCCTTCCCTACTTTAATCATTAAATCGATTTTTTGTTGACCAGTTGCTTCTCCATCCTGTTTTCTCTTCTCTTGATTAGGTATCCTACCCCACTTTTTTTTATCACCACAGTCTGGGGTTAATTTGAGAATACCTCGTCTGTGAATGCCTAAGTGCGATTTCGCCTCCTGTAGTTCCTCTGTGATCTTCCTTTTCTTTCCCGATTGGGGACTTAACATTTCTGTCATTGCTTGCTCATCTGGCTCCCAATTTTCCTCTAACCCATCTAGGCAAAGACCATCCTCCAGTGATCCAGACTTCAGTTTAGCCGCCTCTGCAAGCTCCACTAATTCTTTCCCGACTTCTATCAAAGAATCCAACTCAACATTCAGACAGCTATCCCCCATGATTTCTAGGGTCTCCAAAATTTTGTCTTCAAGCTCCTCAAATTGCACCTCCCTCCCCTTTTGGGTTTCCTGAGCTGTCAAAATGTCGTCATCCTCCTCCAAGTCAGGATTCGACAACCTCTTAGGAGAAACACCTTCCATATTGATCGGCAGCAGTTGCTCCTGATTTGCTTCAGATGAAGTCCGCTTGGCTAAAGAAAGCGGCTTATCCAGAACACCCATTGGCGAGGTTAGGGTTTCATCATGGGAACGGGTGGAAGTTCGAAGATTCACTAAAGGAGTAGGGGTTTTCAATGAGACCGCTTTCCCTGCTTCTTTATTGCTTACCCTGCAAGCCAGGGTTCGAACCAAGTTGTTATGCATAAGCGAATCCCGCTCTAACTTTTGAATCCTGGTCCCGTAGTCCGTATTCAATTCAATCTCACTCCATATTGTTCTTTCAGCCTTATTTTCCACACAAATGCGCACATAAGTTTGATTTTTCCTGACAATCTTTCTTTCTTCAGCACAGACAAAGGTACCCAAATGATTTCCTATTTCCTCAAGAATAGATGGAGCCCAATATTCTAGAGGAAGATTTGGTAGACTGTACCAATCTTGTTGGCTTTCCAACACATATGTCAATGGATCAAAACCCACTGACCATTTTCTTAAGTAGAAGCCACAGCCATCTAAAACCTAGACCCCCTGAACAATCTGATCTCTGATGTTTCTGGTAGGGCATACTACCATAAAGAAATCATTTTGAAGCATTTTGAATTGTAGCTCCGCGCCCCATCGTTCTTTCCACCATTTCTCTAAATATTCCCAGTTCAGAGTCTTTCCAAACCATTTGCCGAATAGCCCTAACTGTTCTAGCCGCAAAATTTCCCCTTGCAATTTCGAGGAACTGATTACCACTTTGGTTCTGCCGTTTCCTGATTCTTTGGTCCAGGAAGAACCAGGGTTTCCTTTTCCCCCCTTCGATCTCTCTTCCCATACTTCCTCCCATTCCTTGGCCGAGGGCGATTTTTTTTTCCATTCCATTTCCCCTTTTCCATACCTCGCATTGGAGATCTTTCTGGAAACATGTCTATCCGTGCGCGGGGGAGCATATTGACCCATTTTTTATTCCTGCTGTTGTCTAGGTCTACGAAATTCTTCATTACTGTACTGACCATGCCTGTTTCTACCCCTTTTGAGGCCTACAGCTTTTTGTGAAAATTGCCCGTGTCTTGGTCCCTCCGGAAAGTGACCATTCGAAGCCATGGACTGTGGTCGGGCCCATCGATCCTTCCTCCAGACATGTTCGAGATTCCCTGATATATTCACATTGGGTCCCTCACCCCCCCTGCCCCCATGCCAAAACCTTTCCGACCGTTGCAATCCGCCATGACTGTTGCAGAGCTTCATTTTCCCCTTGTCCATTATTCACTTGCACACTTAGTTTTCATATGCAATTTCAATATTTATTATAGTCATTTGATCAAGTCTTGGCATTTGTTTAGGCATAGACATTGACAATTATAGTTATAGGCATAGGCATTTAGACATAGCATAAATCCTTCAAAGCTTGGTGTAGGACTTAGGCATTTGTAGATTTGATCGCACGACGGATCTGAGGGCAAAGTATTATCCAGCAAGCAAGAAGGTATTACAAAAGTAAATCATGGAGGTCTCGGCGATTAGGTATAATCGTTCTTTCATTTACTTCCATTGTGTTTTGTAAGATCTTTGTGTTTACTTCCATTGTGTTTTGTAAGATATCAGCAACAGAGAAAAATAGAGCCAAATGATTTGATCAAAGTGTTTCCTCCATTTTTGATTTAACAACCACATATCTCCAATATTCATGCTTATTGTTTGCAAGTACTTGCATACAACTAATTGAGGGCAACTTGCAAAGGTTGTTTGAGGAGAGAAAAGGGAGTTGATTTAACTTCAACATGGGGAGTTCATTATTTGAATGCTTTCATTTTTTTCCTCTTGTTTGATTATACTCTCTTGTTTCAGATTGGGATTTTAGCTTAGATTTAGTGCATTGGTTGTCACTTTGTCTTTGCTATTTGATTTCCTATCTTACAACAAGAAATATGCTCAACATGATTCCTCTCACCTCCCATGATGACTGCAAAGCAGAGCCACAATAACTTCAAGTATTTGTAAAGCATACAAAATAGAAGAATCCTCGAAAAGGAATAGGCCTTGCAAACACCCACAATCTATGTGGAAGTACCAAAATTACTGGAGGTAATAATATTCCTTAAATGCACAACTTTATGGACCTCTGCCAAATCATTAAAATGCAAGGAATTTCCCCCTAAGAAATCACACTTCGATTTGAAATTTCGCATGAGAATTGTTGTCAATAGATTTGCACCCTGCTGAATGCAATATTCAGCAATCTACTGAAACATGGAAACCTCTTTTAGATGTGGGTGATCCGAACGAAAGAGGAATCTCCAGAATGAGTTGGTTCTCTAAATGATGAATTCTATTCTAAAATAACCTCTGAGGAAAGGGATAAAAGATGACTGAACATAAAAACCTATTTCTAACAGATGACCTTCAGAACCTAATAATGATTTAATGATGGTTATGATCTCTTCCTCACAAACAATTTTCGGAAAGATGCAATATTTCACAACTTCTCAAGAACAATTGATACATAAATGATTTGCATGAAGACTCGAATTGAAGCATAACATGCAACCTGTATTTTTGAACTTTCTGCATTAAGAATTACAGTTTAAGGACAAAACAAGGATTTTGTAAATAGAAATCACAAGATAAAATCAAACTAAAACTACAAATGGACACAGAAATGAGAAGTAGGAATGTTGTCTTTATTCAACTGAAGGAGAATGCCATGATCTAGAACTGAGTACAATAATGGGTTCACAAGCTCAAAAAAAATTGTATGAGCAGGAACTCTCATCTAAACTACTGAGACAAGAGAGCTGAAAAAGACTAAGTCTTTGAAAAGAACTCTCTAGAAACCCTAATCTGAGCTCAGAAAAAAGCTCAAGGAAAAAGGCCTCAAACTGTCTCAAAAAACTCTCTAAAAGCAGAAAAAGCATACTACCTTCATGATCACACTGTCAAGCCTCTAAAAATAGGCTAATCTTGCTTTTAAAGCTCAAAAAACACCTTATCTCTCGAAGATAGGTCTGAAATCCGACCAAGAGTAAAAGTCAACAAAAATATGCTAAAAATAGCAAGAAAACACAAAGCAATTTATAGAATATCGCTTTATGATTCTACTTTATAGGATGCAGATTTGCACAAGTTGTCTATTTTTTGCAATTAAAGATTTGAAAATCTTTTGCAAAAAATAAAGGCTCCTTATTTCTCCATTACAATATTTTTATTTTCTCAAAAAATCATCAACATAAAACACATAATCTTCCCTTTCTCACCAAAATTCACATTGATTTCTTTAAAATCAATCAAAAATAAATAAAACCCTAAAAAGATCATTGACCTTAAACAAAAGAACCTAGGTCATATGGCATCAAAACCTAATCTTAGGTCACAAGATATCCATAAATATTATCATACCCAAGGCTTCATATTTCACCACTTTATATCTCATAAAGGCAAAAGAAATAAATCACCAAGATCTAACCCATCGACCAACTTTAGGAATTCGGGCCCCCTCATATACATTTAGACTTAGATTTTAATAAGTCATAATGAAAACATTATGAATTTCGGCCTCCTTTCGAGATCTGACATGTGCATTGACCGAACCTTCTGGATGCTTATGGTATAGCTCAAATTAGGGCATGAGAAAAGAATGCCAAACCCTAATCATGATTTCATTTTGCACCCGTGAGTTTGAAAGAAAGAGCTCTAACTGGAAGAATATGCCACCATGATTGTGTCAAATTCGAGCTCATACGCCTTGGAAATCATCATCACTCCTTCAAAAAGATGAGCTCCTCAATGGGTAAGCTTTGTTCTGTCTGTATCAAAGTTCCTTCACTTCATTATTGATTACCCACAAGGCCCTAAGGTCACGGCCTATATGAACTTATTCTCTGATTTTTTTTCTTTCCTTTGCTCCTCCATGCCATCATGAGCTCAAGCTTTGTTGAAGGCTCCATGAGAGAGCTCTCGGGTTATGCTTCTACCTTTGCATGCAGGGTAAGTTAATTTGGTGGTTTCATTTCTACTCACTATGGCCTTATGGCCACGGCTAACACACTCTAATATCTCTTTATCCTGCATTTTTTGTGCTCATATCCATCATTGTTGTTCTCTCGACCCACTTTGAGAGTCGGGCTATCTTCTAAAGGCTCAAAAACTTTCCTTTTGGACTCCATCTGGAACTCTTGGTCACGACTAGAGTGCTTACCTCAGCCTCGAACTGGTAATTCCTCTCTGCTTTCTTTGGTTCTCTGAAGACTTAGAGGGTTCCTTCTCTACTCATAGATTTTGGCCATATCTGGCCATGCCAAATGAGCACTGTAGGAAGCATTCTTTTGAATTTCAGGCTCAACCTAGAACAGAAAAATCGATCATTATGTCTAACTGAAAGCATTTCTGCATATGGGTATTATGAAAAATAGAATAAAACTGTGTTCTCTCCTTTTTGTTTCTCGATTCATCACAGAAATTGCATCTCATTGCTTTTCCCTGCTATCTCTTTTGTGGGTATTGTGAAAATCAGATGAAAGTTGCACTTCTACTTTGAAGCTCGAACCAGCACAAAAATTTGCGCATTTTGAATTATACTGCTTTTGAATGTAAAACCCATATGGGTTTTCTCCATTATTGTATTTCTTGTAATTTGAAAACAAACCCACATGTGGGTATTTGAAATTTCTAAAGAGAATTGTATTTTCTAGAACTTGGCTCAACACAACAATTCGCATTTTGACTCAACTGTTGTCTCGGGAAAACTTCACATGGGTCACCGTGATTATTGCCTTTACTGTATTTTGAAAACAAACCCACATGTGGGTACCATAGATAATTGAGAATGGTTGTATTTCATACTCCTGAAACATAGCTATTAATCTATTTCTGAAGAAAACTGAATTTCTTTGCCTGAAACTATTCATATGGCTCGATCCAACTCAGGAAACTTGCATTCATATTTTATTGCATTCTCCTTACTTGGGTATTCACTGTACTTGAATTTTCCGTATTTTGCAACTCGAACCCTAAAATGGTTACTCAAGATTCAAATGTGTTTAGTTTAAACTTGACATTCTGCACTTTAAGAAGAAAAATGTATCTCCATTGCATCACTGCTAAAACTATCTCATGGCCTCAACTGTTCAGAATTCGACTAAGTCTGACCCAAATACCCAGCTGTATGTTTATCTGTGTTTAGTTATGGGCTCAACCCAAAACAATTGATGCTTTACTTTGTTATTCCTGTGTCCCTCAATTTTGAAAAGAAGATAGGCTGACACTCTTGGAAATACTACATTGATTAGAACTCTATATATTTCTTAATTGAAACAACATGATATTCTGGAAATGAGGCTCATGTATCTGAATCCTTGTCGAATCTGAAACAATCATTTACTTGATACTTGTAACTCTTTTGAAGACATAATAGAACAATCCCTGCCATGCAATACTTGCTTAAGATATAAAAGGTTAGTGATCCCAATAATATTGCAAATTTTGGGCTTCTAAGGCATTTGAATTTTGTTAATTCCGGCATGATTCTATGCTTATCCATTGTGAAGAGAAAGAATTCTTAGATATACTGTACCCATGCATGTTTTTTTTTACGCTCAGCAATGTCCTTTTGATTTTCCTCAACCTTGACACAAAAATTCTTGTCCTCTGCTTCCCACTCTTGGACTTCGTAGAGATTTTGATTGATCATTGTAGCACCACGAACCACCTCTACTCATCAGTTCATATGCATAACTGACAACTCAGAATTCATTCTGGAAAGACAAAGCTTGCTCTTCCCTTATCATTCTAGAATGATCACTTTGTTATTACAATTCATAATGTTGTATCTACTTATTAATCAATTGGAACTGGTGATTCATTCAACACTCAAATGCACTGTTTGTCCTTTGTACTCTTGGGCAACATGGTACTCTTCATGCATTTTTATGTTCCACTTATCAAACTACTTTCAGAACTGATCTCTCTCATGATGAAAATTAAATCAAACCATTAAGGCATAATGTATGCCTGCTCACTATCCTTGACTGTGAATAGAATGAATTGATGAACTAAACTTGCATGACATATATGATTATGATCAGCAAGTGAAACAGAATAAGAAACTATTCAACAATATCTGATGTAAATGTACCCAGCAGAATTCATTTAGTGAACTAGACTCACTTTTCACCTATAGCCTTCAGAAAACAAACCTGATCGTTATGAATGTATAGTTGGTTTGGTAACTCGATGAATAAATTTGTTTTACTCCTTCAGTTGTATTTCATTCCACTTCACGGAAATGATGATGTATCTTAAAATCAGCCCATTTAACGAATAGGGCATCATGTCGAGCTCTACCCTTATGGGAGCCCGTTTTTCTCCACATGCTTGGTCTTCTAATAATATTCAACTTCGTGATTTTACCTATACCTGCACAAGGAAGCAAACAGTGTTAGCATAAAAACAAAATATGATGATCATGATATTGTTATCTCTCCTTCAGCTCATTTCTTTTGTACTGCACTTGATCGATTGTGTCAATGCATAGTTAATAGTAGGTTGTACTATTGTGGGTGCTCCATATAAGTTACATCATAATCAGAGCCATTGACACCCCTCCTTTCCTCTTATAGGTCGACGGAGCTCGAGAAGACAAGGTGCACCATTCAGCATCAAACGTCGATAATCAGGCAATGATGATTATGTCATCACTTATGTGTTTTCCTTTTTGCATCTCTTGTAGTGCAATGTGCTATTATAATGTGTTGTAACAGTTATATCCATGGCTTGTGTGGATCTTTGATTTCAATTCTTTCTTTTCAATTGAAAATAAAATGCATTTTCATGCAATGTTGTAATATCATTTTGATTGTCGAAAACAAAAGAAGCCTTGTAAAAAATAAGTTTTCATGAAATAAATGAAAGCATTTCAAATGCTATTTTGCTCATGTTATCAATTCTATATTTCTTTTAATTCTACAACATCTGAATGGCACTTTGAAAACTCTACCTCCTCTTTAAAAGCATAACTATTACTCAAGGAATAATGATAAAAACTGTGAATCAGCATTTGAACTTAAATGTAATTCCACCTTATGATGTGATAACATTCAGCCAGCTCCTCCAATTGAGCTGAGGAAAAAATTGGTAACAAGAATCAGCATGCGATTTAAAATAATCATGAAAGGAACCCCTTCCCTAAACGTCTTGCATATTATGATTAACACTAGACTGGATGTTGATGGGGAGGGGTCAATCCTATCCCATACTTTATACTCATGAACCCCATAATTTGTAAAAATTATCCACAAGAAAATTACCCTCATGATAAATGTGAGATATGAAGCATTGCTCTTGAAGGAATTCACAGTAGCCAAAGCATCGAGAATAATAGGTTGGATAGACCAAGATGGAGGGGTAGTGTTTTTAATGTAATTTATAACATTTAAGGAATCACCCTCAATCCACACCTTAATGAAGCCTTTATATTGAGCCATGTTCAAACCACGATAGGTAGCTAATGCTTCCGCAAACTAGTTTTTTTGGGATCCCAAAGGGAGTGCCACCGCAAAAACAAACCTACCATTAGAGTCATGCAACACTCCCCCACAACTAGTAGGTCCCAAATTACCTTTTGTAGCTTTGTCAAAATTGAATTTCACCCAACCAATATGAGGATCTTTCCAAACAACATCCTTTCTAGAAGCCTTTCCTTTATTCAAAGAAAGAGAAATTTCACAAGGGAGGTTCCAATTCTGGGAAACAAGAGAGTTACAAAGAGCAACAACAATTTTAGGCCCATTCTAAAAGGACACCTCAGAAAGAAAATTTTCTTTGATGGCAGCACAAATCTTATAAGATAGCCTGATTGGGGGAAGGGAAGCATCCTTAAAAATTTATTATTTCTTTCCAACCAAATTCCCCATGCCACATGAGGGAGAGTAAGATACCAAAGTAAGTCTAGAGCAAGATTGGAAGATGGGCCCAAACATTGAGACCATAGATTCCCAATAAAAGATGAGAAGACCCAACACAAGTTCCAGAGAGAGAGCTCACATGGTCCCAAACATCCCCCACATACCTACAACCAACAAAAAGATGGAACACATCCTTCGTAGCCTCTTCACGAAGAAAAAATTTGTTAGGCATCATAAAACCCCTTTTCAAAAGGTTATCAATAGTAAGGACTTTGTTTTGGAAAAATAACCAAAAAAAAATCACTTTAGGAATTAGTTTGGGGAACCAAAGAGACACCCAAAAAGGAACAAGGCCAATAAAAGCTCATTGGTTAGAGAAAGCTGACAAAATATAAATTTTTCCACTTGAAGAAAACTTCCACACCACCTTATCTGCCGGGGAAAAGGAGGGGATATGAACAAAATATTGTGCTGATAAGTTGGCCAAAAATGTGACACAACTTTTTAATTTCACCTATGCACGATTCATTTCAAAAAATAAAATATAAAAAATCTATTTAAAATCTACATACAAATCACCACAAATCACTAGTTTGCATCATCTTCAAATTCTTAACGATTTACCTACTATAGGTCTCAGAAAGTGAATATTTAGTTAAAAAAATTGATATCAATGTCCATCTTGGCCAAAAAGTGGGACTCATTATTATGGGATTGTAGACACCTAATTCTAACTAAATGATTAAATTAATGATCATTTTCACTTCATCCTGATAATTAAACAATTTCATATTATTTGATTAAATTTATATTATCCATTCCTCTACATTAACTAAATAATTAAGGTTATTTAATTAATTTATTAATAATTTCTCTATTCTTCTGTATTAATTAAATAATTAATGTGATTTAATCAATTGTCTAATTATTCTTCTATTCTTAAGTTTAATTAAATAATTCATTGTTATTTAATTAATTATCCATTTGACCACTTCCTAAATTAAATAATTGTTTTATTTATTTAATTAATTCATTTATCTCTCAACATTATCTTCTTTCAAAACAAATAAAATCATTTATATTATTTATTAAATTCAACCTTGCACATGTAAATAATAATTAGATTTATTTAATTATTAAATACTCATGCAAATTTTGCTTCAGTTGTTGACTAAGACTTACTCTCAGTCCACTAATCAATCTAATTTGTCAACTCCTCAATCAAATCCACTTCACTCTCATTCACTTTGAGTCCTCTAAGAAATCAATTATGTTCACTAACTATCAGTCTGAGTTAACACTGCAATCAATTCTCTTAACTGAATCATGCAACCAGTTATCTGAAATCATGTAGCCGATTAATAAACAATCAATTTCTCTCATCAATTCTCAACCATTGATCTTTTCAATCTCTAATATGATCCCAACCATTGATTGATATCATCGAATATCTATAAATGTAACCATCCTATCATTCATTTTCATCTCAAATCACACAAGAAAACTATACTTGTTTTTTGCAGGTGCTTTTGTGCTAATTGTGCTAAATACAAACTGAGAGAAAATATTATCATACCATTTCTCCCAAGGTGAAATAGAGGAGTAATGGAGTTGTACTAAGGTGAAATTTAATTATGTTTCAATGATTGTATCATTTGTTTAATTCAATTTATCTTATTGTTTCATTATGACTATTTAATTATATTTTTCTTTGATTATTGCTTCATTATTACACAATTGATTTCCTTATGGTCATACATTCTAGCACACTCGGTGGGACCCCACATCCCTAATTTGACATTTCATAAATTTAACCTTGTTGTTTGCAAGTTTATAGTGTTTTCTATCTTTTAGGTTATAGGTAATTTTAAGAGGCTTTTAAAATCACACTTTAGGAGGTTTTTGAGGGGAAACGAACATCATGGTTGAATTTGGAAGGACAAAGGGATGCATTTTCATATATAATGGTGTAGGAGCACCTAGAGCATGTAATGCCTTCAAAATGGTAGATTGTTAAATTTGTGTGTTCAAGTCTAAAATGAAGTTTCAAGGCTATGTAAAGCCTAATTCGAATGTATTTAATGTCATGTTAAGTCATTGGGTGGTCACATAATCAAAATTTCAAAATATTGTCAAAAAGGTGGGAAAGTTGTCAAGATGTAATTATGCAAAAAGAGAGAGCATAAATCAGGAATGTTAAAGGTTAAAGGGGTATTTAGGGAGTTTGAACCGATGAAGGAAGTTGGGAAAGTCAGTTGCTAAGAGGTAAAAGTTATAAAAAGCATGTATATGGCGAGGAAAGAGATATCATTGTATTCTTGAATAAATTTTTGAAATAAAATCTTTTTTCTTTTCAAATTTCCGAGTTTTTCTCTTTATTCAAATCTTTGAACAGACTAATAGTAATCTAGAGGCCATAAATATACATTCTTTCATTAGTGTTTGGTGTCAAAAATCCATTAGGGTAGTTTGGAAAGGATTCCAACTGTCTCAAAAGTAAATTTTTTGAGTTTTGATTAAAATGCTTAACCTCGTTTTGAGAATCTAACAAAAGAATGAGGCCTACTCCACCGAATTAGGCTTGTAGACTGGTGGAGTAGGGTTATTTTAGGATGTTTATTGTTTTGGTAGAGTTTACTTGTGTAGGGATGACCAAGAATGCAAGAATCTTGAGATTGGTTGTTGCTCCAAGGAAAGAAAACAGAGTTTTCCAGGCAAAAGAGTTTGCTACAATCAAGGGTTGGCTGATATATTTGTTGTACAGGCTTGGGGAAGGTTTCTTGAGCATTTTCAGACATAAAAAAATGAGAATGAAGTAGTGGCAGATGTCTTGGAGGTTGTGGGTGGTATATTTAATAAACCCTCACTTGTTTATGCCTTAGAAGTCTATAAATAAGGGTTTACTATTTAATTGTATTGTTGGGTGTTTCCCACCTTGAAACTTGATTATTTGTGAGTTTTTACACCTATTATATGACTATTTTAAGGTGTGTGATGTTTTGGTGGAGTTTGAAGACCACTTACTTTGTTAAAATGGTCTAATTTAGTATCCCTTGACAACGTACAGTCTGAGTTTTGTTAGATTCTTCAAAGAAAATCATTGGAAGCTCTTGTCATGTGGTTGTGGACATTAAAAGGTCTCCAAACATGCATTTTTTTCTTGGTATTTTCATTTGGGTGTGAGTTCTACCCACTTTAGGGTTTGGAGTTTTAGTTGTCATAAATTGCTTTAATTTCATAAAAGAGAAGAAATCTGATAACACTGTGTAAAGAATGGTTGCAAATGGTAGAATATTGTCTTTTGATGATGTGACAAGTTGTGTCTATGCTGAGACAAAGTGTAGGAGGCAGGTTTGCAGGGTTTGAGGGATTGGAGGAAGGAGTATTCAAAGAACAAGAAGATGTTTTAACTGCAGGAATCATGAACTTTGCTATAACAGTGGTATGAGAACATGTTTCTGTTTGTTTCAGTGATTTGATGTGGATTACAATGGATTGAAGGTATGGTGGAAGTTAGGGAAGAAACTTTGTGTGCAAAGTGGTCTTGTGATTGCAAAAAGGTGAAAGGACTGATAGAACAACATTATGTAGGTGAGATTTTGATTTGTTTCCCTTACAATGATGATTTTTATGGTGACTTGAAGGACTATTAGGAGCTTTATACAAGTTTGCAGGTTTGGTTAAGTTTTATTGCCTTATTTTAACAAGTGGAAACTTGATGAATGGGTGTGGTCTTTTTCCTTGATTAAATCAAGTTAAAGTGGGTGACAATAGTGGAAGTTGTGGTATTTCTAATGATGTTATGAAATTGATTTAGTTGTACTTGAATTTGGTGAAAGTTAAATGAAATATTGAACTTTGTATATTTGATCTTCTCCTGATTCTATTTGGGATTGAAATCCCTTGAAGAAATGATGGTGTTAAGGAGTTTGGTTATGATGCTCTGCATCATATAATATCCCCTATTTTTGTGTAGGATGACATTCAATGCTTTAAAAACATGATTTTTTACATCTACAAGATCCTATGACATATTTGCATGATTAAAGTGACACTTTTGTAGGTTTTCGATGCTTTTAACAGATAGAAATGATTTTGAAGATTCTACAATGCTTTTGTTCACTAAATTTTTTAGGTTATAGTGTGAAGCTTTTGCAGGAACTTGATGCTTTTGAAACCAGTTATAGTGACACATTTGTGAAAACTTGACGCTTCTGATTAGTAAATATCAATGCTTTTGTTCTGTCAAGTTTTTAAATCAATTTTAGAGATTTCTAGTTTAACTAATCCTAATGTGTACTTGTTCTCTTGAGTTTTCTAACATCTATAAAATGTGTGGAATATGCTGGGAAAATATTACTTCACAAACTACTAACAATGGGTTTTTGCATGTTTTCATTAGTCTAGAATTTCACACTTCTTTTGGTGCATTAAAATTTACTGCAAATTGAACATCTCAATTTGGTGCATTAAAAATTATTCCACATTTTTTTGGTTTATTAAAATGAATCCTACATCTTGAACACTTCAATTTGGTGCATTAAAAAGAACCTACAGCTATCATCTTTTGATTTGTGTTTTTAAAACTAAAAAAGATAAACTACATTTTGAATTCAAATAAAATTGAACTTACATTTGATTTTAGGTACCTTAAAATGAATTCTATTTCATTTTTGGTAGGTTAGTAGTTGTGCATTCTCTTTCCTTATGCCTCATGTGATCTTGGAAATAAAAAGCACTATTAACTTGTAACATGTTTGTCAACTGAGGTGTGGCTATCTGTGTATGCTCTCCCCTCACGACTCCTAAGAATGATCTTGGAGATCAAAAACAACACCATTTCCATTTATTTCAATTAGGATACCTACCTGGGGATTTTATCACCTCAAGGTTCGATCTTAATTGTGCATTCAGGCATGATATAAAAATAGGGGAGAATGAAATTTGTACCCTAAGGTGTGACCAGTGTCCTATTAACCAAGCATGAAGATCCTTAGTCCACTGAGAGTTGTATAGGTGAAGAGAAGAGAGGATAGCCCTCTCGACTCAGGCATCCCCAAAAAGGTCCACTATTCACTAATTTATCTATTACAAACCTTGTTAACTAGTGGATTTTAAGACCTTTTGGTCATTAGTTTATAGTGGTACAACATACAATATCATGCATGAAGTTACTCATCATGTACTATTCCTTGTTGAGGTCACTGATATTCCTTGATTAGGATTTTTTCCTTTTTAAAGTTAGAGGTACGAAGGTCGTACGTAACCTTCATATACTCTAGTCACCCATTCATTGGATGGTATAGCTTCGACATAGTGGGCCTACTATAAATTAATAAACCCAATCTATCACTAATCAAGGTTGTGTATCTATGGTGTGTATTCATTGTTAAACTACCCGTGACACCAATTAGTGTGATCTTTTTGAAGAAGGAATGTTAATTTTATCCAAAAAATATTGAGAGTTAATCATATATATTGTTCTTTGTTTCTTTTATTACTTTATAGATCAGTTAAGCATAAAATCAATCTTTAAACAGTCAAAAATGTCAAACCCTATGTTGTTTTAGGTCCAAAAATTTCAAGTTCTATCTCTATGTCAAATCGACATGTTTGAATGTCATCTTTCACCACTTTTGTTTGTATCTATTTACATATCAATGCATATGAGTTTTCATCTTGACATGTTTGTCTATAAATCAACACATTTGTGCAACTTGGCATGTTTGTCACAGAGCAGTTCCCTGTCAAAATCTAAACATGATTACAGTGATGTGTTTTTCTATCAAAAAATGATTCTTTTATCCATAAACCTACATGTTTACAAAATCTCAACACTTTTGTTTGTGGTAATACAACGCTTTTGACTATGAATCAATGTGTTTGCAAAATAATGTGCTTGACTATTAGTCAGAATTTCAAGAACAGTCAAAAAACTTAGTTTCAAAAATTTCCAATACACAATTAGTATAGGATCAAAGACTTATATCAGATAGACCTACATGCACAACCAATCCTCCTAAAAAATTTAAACATCCCACATCCTCCTTTCATCGTGGGTCTTCTTAGAAACACATTTTGTTATTTTTAACCAAACAACAACCTCATCCACAATAGTGAAAACAACTCATCCCATTATCAAACCAAAATTAGAAATTGTCTTCTAGATCTCTTATCAATATCCCCTAGTTTAACCGTTTGCTTGGAAAGCTATCATTCTCAAGTAACTAGTTAAATTAGTATCAATATCTATGAAAAAGGTTTCTTAGTGGTCATTAGTCTACTCCTAAGTTTATAAGTTCCCTATCATCTTCCTTCACTTGGACTTAGTAGTCTAGGACAAGAAAGGATTATCATCAAAACCAAATAAAAAATGAGATCTAGTTGACAATTATCTCATTTAGGTTTTATATCCTACATCCATTTATCAAGCATCCACACAAAAAATTTGGTTCAAATGCCTACTTAGTGCGCCTCTTTCCAAATACAATTTGAAAAAAAAATATTCATCCACATATCTCATCCAAAATCAAGAGGTCATAGTATCTCTTTTATGCCAGTACAAACGAGATTCCAAGTCAAAAATAAAATGAAAAATTCCAATACAAACATGATGAATATATTCATGGATCCATTCTAGGAAAATAATAGTGAAAACCCAAAAACATATGAACCAAGAGGTGTCAAAGCACCACCCCCACTAAGTCCTAAAATAATTCCAAACATAGACAAGTTTGCATGATGCATAACACCTGGAGAGGTGGCTGAGGTAGAACAAGACACTCACATAATAAAACTAATTGAAACAATTCTAGCAGCCAACCCAAATTGATATTTTTTGATGTTTTACCAACAAGGGGATATATTACCCTCCACTTTTGATATAAGACATTTCCATAATGTCACTAATGACACTCCATCCCTAACCTTAGGGGAAACTAGTTTTGATAACAACATACCACCTTCATTGCAACCAAACACCAAACTCACTATTTAGTCTCCTAACAATCCATCTACTAATTCTTCATAAATTACTACAACCAATCCATAAATCACCGTCCCAAAAAATTCAAAATAGGTAATAGTACCACCCATCCATACTTAGGGTCCTACATTCTCCACACACATCACCAAACCTACATATAGTCAGTATATTTCCTCCACATCAACAAATAATCCACATACGCACCCATCTCATCCTTCACAAACACCACCACATAAACTTCCACCTAACAATCCTAACATTTCCCATCCAATAAAAATCATGCATGTAAACACATCAAACATACCACCTACTCAATACATCACCAATTCCATGACACAACCTCCACAGGATCTCAACTTTAATCTGAATTTTACAACATGCACCTCCATAATCAAAATACCTACTCTACTCAAAACACCATCATGTCATAGTAATATACCAATCCCCCTACTTACACACATCCACAACATAACACCTCTCCACAATACCAACAATATTTACAATAATACACCAAATACTAATCTGCAAACCCCCTCATATGGTTATGAAAATCCATCACCATTAAATTACCTCCAAGGTCAGCAATCGCCACATCTTGCACTCGCTTACAATCCAAAAAATCCTAACAATCTAGCTCTTCATAACCAAAATTTGCAACAAAAAATGGAAAACATCTACATGTGTAATGTCCCAGACATATAATTAACACAAAATGCTTATTTGCAAATTGAAATTCAATGAACAGCAATGTACGAAACATAAACACTTGAAATAATAGATTTATAAGCCAATTATATCAACTAGGTGATGCAAATATATTCAAATCAATAACAAATTCTTACAAAGATTCTTTGAACTACAATGCAATCTCTGAGGTGAGGAATTTCTCAAGAACCAAAGGGGTTTCATTCTCTATTCTAGGTAATCATTGGGGTTTTGTCCAATGACTAAAAATCCTATGGGTTCTCATCCACATAAGGGTTTAGAACATAATGTTCAAATTGTATAAAAAGAGGGAACATAATAATTAGATGTGTAGTATAAAATTTAGCTACCTATACATATATGCTACTAATTCCCTCAAGGAATAGGTCAGCTTGAGCCAAAGTGGTTCCAAATACTAGAATTCAAATATCTACATGCTACAATTAGGTCAACCTTAAGACTTGAAGGAAATTCCCACTTAGGACCAACATATCTTGTTGTGGACCTATCCACACACTCCTTGGATCTCCTCCCTTATCCTCCTACTCCATGATTATCATTTCATGCTCTAGAGAACACTCATGCCATTCACCTATGAAGTTTACTGTTGGGAATCTGGTGCAGGAATATTCTGACAATGAGTTCTCACTAGGAATTGCTTTATACTTCTAGATCTCTAAATATGTGGTAGATATAGCTCTATAGATTGTGTTTTATGAACCATAGCCTAAAATTTCCTTTTGCGGTAAGATGCAGTATGATATCCCAATCAAGCTAGGTGGGGTGAAGTTGGACTACAATACAGAGCAATATTATGACAATGATAACTCTCTAGATATGGATCCTCTTTTCCTGAATTTTAGATATGAGGTGCACTTGAGACTAAAGATATTATGTTCCAAACCACATGTGCCTAAACTCCTCTATTGTGAAATGTGGTAGGATGACTAGGTATCACTCTATAACTTCCTATCCAAAAAAGGGGACATGACAAGTACTCCCCTCTCAAAATTGCTTGTCCTCAAGCAATTCAAACTTCGATGCTCAAGAATTGTAGGACCTTCCCATGTGGCATCTTCAATTGGAAAATTCCTCCACCGAACAAGGTATTCAATTATGCTCCTATTCCTTAGCTTCTTGATTTAGATGTCAATCACTACTTCCAAAATGAGAGTGAGCTTCCCCTCGTCATTAAATGGTGGTAACTTAGTTGTTGGAGATATGTGCAATCCAAAAACTTTCTTCAGATAGGACACATAGAAAATGTCAATTTTTTTTCCATTCGGAAGCTCAACCCCATAGCAACTTCTCCAACCCTCCAAATCACCCTGTATGACCCATAAAACATTGGTTTGAATTTTTTTCCTCCACTTTTTTGAGGGAATATTTTCTATAAGGTTGTAGTCTGATGAGGACAATATCCCCTACTTTGAATGATCTTCTAGTCTGCTTCTTGTCTACATATATCTTTTGTTGGTTTTGAGCTTGTTGTAGATGTTCTTTAAGTCTCCTTAATACCTCTTGGCTCTAATTGATCATGCCATTGGCTATCAGAACTCTACTATCAGTAAGAACCAAATTTATGAATAACATAGCTTCATACCCGTAAATTTCCTTGAAAGTAGACATACAAATTGACATGTGGTGAGTGTTGTTGTAGCAGTACTCTCCCAAATGAAGCCACTTGATCCATGTTGATTACTTACCTGAGACATAGTTCCACAAGTATCCGTCTACCCATTTATTCACAACTTTAGTTTTTCCATCAATTTGTGGATGATAGCTAGTGCTAGGAGTGAGCTTAGTATCAATCAATTAAAATAAATATTTCCTAAAATCATTGAGAAACCAACTGTCTCTATCACTTACAATGTGTTTGGGTAGGCCATGCAACCTGAAAACCTCTTTGAAGAATAGTCCTGCAACTTTTGGAGCTTTAAACTCAATAGGGATTGCAAAGTGTAAGGTAGGGGGACCAACCACACTGTTACCCACTAAAATTTTATTCCAAGTCATTTGTTTTATAAGCTTCTCCTTTCATGATAATATTTAAAATTGTGCATTTATTTCTAAGTCACGGCTTTGAAAAATCCTATAACTATCATGGTCCTATCAAGTTCCTTAATCGAGTCGCTAGGTTTCAAAATGTCAAAATCACCCAATCTTCTTACAATCTTTGGAGGTGGTGCTTTATGTTGTCGGGATATCGGCAGTTCTTGAAACCCTAGAACTTCTAACCCATGGTTACAAAGTTCTAGCTCATAGCGACAGGGAAACCTTAATGGGATATATCATTTCCAAGGTATCAGTGCATTTAATGAATTGTACAACACTTTTAAGGAATGTCTTCTCAAATGTCTTGAGACCTCAACGAAAAATTTAACGTAATCTTTAAAAATCTTCTGAAAAGATAGCTCTTTAATAAGAAAGTTGGTGAAACAGTTTTACACATTTTTCTTAGCGAATAAATGACCACTTACACTACCAAAGTTAAATAGCCTGCATGCAAGGGAAGGTGGCAGCACATTTTTCAATTCCAGAGTTTTCTCATAATGGTACTTCCTGGTGAGGTTGGGGAATGGGAAGATGAACTGGTTCTTGTTCTGCAACCTAATTTGAGTTGGCTAGAGGAGGATCAATTCAATATCATCTCTCAGTTGTGTTCATTGGCTTGGAAGGAGAAAACCAGCTATGTTGAGTACAATAGGGTGATCCTTGTTTTAGAACATGAAGAAGAATGTGCTAAATTCAAAAATTTAGTTATGGAAATGCAATTGGAGCTGTATAGAGTTCTGGCAGCTGCAACGGTTTAGTGACATGCATGGAATCTTTTTGCGACAGAGAATAATAATGTCTTTTCTAAAAAAATGGTTGTCATTTCTCAATCCTTGTCACCGGTCGTTTTCAAGACCGTTACTTTTGTAATGCAATAGTTTTGGAGTGCATGTATATATAGGCCTCCAAGTTTCTTGTTGAGGCATCTTTTTGGCTATTCTCAAAAATAGGGGAAGTAAGGGCAGTCTTAGGTTTTTCTTTCAATACAGTTGGTTGTATAGGGTATTGGGCCTTTGTGCTCACATTTTGATATTGGAGAAATAAAGAAAGTGTTTTAAAATATTTTCATTTTCAAATGTTTCTTTCCAATATTGATTATGTTATATCAAACTGATTGTCAATAGACTTTGGGCTCTTGCAATTTCTTTCCAATATTGATTATGTTATATCAAACTGTATGTGCAATTATTTTTGGAACTTTGAATGTAGAATAATTCATCTATTGAAGGGGAAATTTATTGCTCATTATTTTTTGGTTTCTCATTGTGGGTGTGGAATAAATGGGCTTTGTATCATTTTTCTGCATTCACTTCATTCTGAATCAATTCATCACATTTACTTTCATGGTTATGGGTAAATGTTAGTATTCCTTTCCTGCTTTTTAGTTAAAAGCATACCCCAATATTTTCCATTCATTGCACATCTTTTGAAGGTAGCTACACCTTGTAAAATAAGCAGAGAGAAATTGCAAATACTATTGTGAGTGACTCAACTATTAGTACTATTTGTTCTTCTTGTTGGGAATTCTGATAAATTTTCTTTCATTCATTTTCGAAGGACAAATCTATTAACTAACATATTTTTGGTGACTCTACTGGGGATCGAACTCATTGGTGTTTTTCTCTCCCATACATTTGAGGTTACCTCCCCAAGGAAGGAGGTTGGCGACTCTGTGTTTATGAAATATCTTTTTGGTAGACGAATTCCAGTGTTATGTCATGGCTTTGGTGGCATCTCAGCCATGGGGAAACCAAATTGGACCTTTTTCTTTACCTCAATATATAGCTATACCTAATGGTTCAAGAAAATATTTTCCTAAATTTACTGGTGAAGATTCTCAAGATCCAGATCATCATATTCAAGCATTCATCGTTGTGTGTGGAATCCTTGGATTTCAAGAAGAAGATGTGTTTGTGCAGTTGTATGTTGAAAGTCTCATCAGATGAGTAGTAGAATGGATTCAAAATCTAGAGGATGGATGCATTAATGATTGGGACTCTTTAAAGAATAAGTTCTTGGAAAGGTATAAGGGCCCCATTGATGAAGTTGCTCTGCTAAATCAATTTTTCAATATTTGTAAGCGAGAAGGTGAACCCATCAGGGATTTCGTGGATAGATTTAACCGACTGCTATAGAAAATTCCCACTCCTATAAAACCAAGTGAGCAACTTCAATTTTTTACTTTTACTTCCTCTCTACATTTCGATGTTCAATTTGAACTAAAAAGAAGTAGAGTAAATAATATTCAAATTGCTCAACAAGAGGCTGTAAATATTGAAGACGATTTAATATTAAGTAGATTATGGAAAGAAAATCAGGTTGTAGACCATTTGCAATGTGAATTTATGAGGAAGCCTATCATGCAAAAGTCAATCCCTCAGCCTATAGATTTTCAATATATGCAACCTCCTTCTGTTGAATGTCTTAACCTCACTATTTTTTATTCAAAGCATTTTGGTAGAAATGAAAGAAATATTGTAGAAAGTGAGCCTTATATTGATGAAAGAATTGAAGCCTTTTACTTGCGTCATGAACCTAAAAATTCCTCACAGAGTAAAGAAAATGAATCATCCTTCCACAATGCAAGATATAATGAGAATAATGTTGATCTGTCATCTTTATCTATTGCAGAAATGAAAACGTTCACTTTTGTTGGTCATGGGGAACAATTTTAGGATGCCCTGCATACAGATGAGGTGTTGGATGTCTCTCCTCTAATTTGAATGCAAACTGAATTTGAAGCCTTCACATTTCCCGAATCAACTGATATTATAAACATGAGTGATGAAGTAAGTCAGGAAGTTGTTGAAGAAAGAAAAGTTTTTCCAGCTGAAGATAATTCTCAATTAGGCGCTACCAAAAAAATGAATTATATCCAAGGGAGGTTCTTGTCTGATGGTTTATATGTGGGTTGTCCAATTCGAGGGCTGATTACTCCTTGCTTGTATAGTCAAGTGCATCACAATGTCGATGTGAGTAGTCAAATTAAAGAAGAATTACAATTAAATCATGAAAGATGCATTCAAAGACTTAAGATTACAATACTTCAAGCCATACAGGAGGAAGTGTTCAATAGGCATAAGGACATTGAAGTATTATCTGATTCATATACTTTTCATGAGGAACAATTATCTGGATTCATTATTCCATCCATAGGGTTTTCATATATCAAACGTCACTCAGTTGCTATTCAAAGCATCAAGTTGCAACTAAGTATGATAACACCCCATTGGCATAGTCATTTCTTTTGCTCGGGCACCTATTTTTCTAAACCTGCAAATGGCTTTACATAGTTTCCTAAGAAATTGGTGTTTTTGCACCTAGTCCGGGTGCATATAGGGGTCTTAGGTTGTTCTTTCCTCTTTTGTTGTTTTGTTGGTTTCTATTTTGGTTTGTGCTCGTTTCCCCTCCACCCCTCTACATGCAGTCCCCTATCTTCATGTCTTTGTTCTGACTCCGTACCCAATGGACTTGGATTGGTCTACCCCAAGATTTTGGAGTTCTCTGCATTTTCTATGAAAATACAATCCCCAATCAGAGCCAATGTTACCCCCTAAAATTTTATTCCAAGTCATTTGTTTTATAAGCTTCTCCTTTCATGATAATCTTTAAACTCATGCATTTATTTCTAAGTTGCAGCTTTGAAAAATCCTATAACTATTGCGGCCCTGTCAAGTTCCTTAAATGAGTCGCTAGATTTCAAAATGTCAAAATCACCCGATCTTCTTACAATCTTCGGAGGTGATGCTTTATGTTGTCAGGATATTGGAAATTCCTAAAAATATAGAACTTTCGACCCATGGTTACAAAGTTCTGGCTCATAGCAACAGGGCAACCTCATCGGGATATATCATTTCTAAGGTGTCAGTGCATTTAATGAATTGTACAGTGCTTTTAAGGAATGTCTTCTCAAATGTCTTGAGACCTCAACAGAAAATTTAATGTAATCTTTAAAAATCTTTTGAAAAGATAGCTCTTTAATAAGAAAGTTGGTGAAATGGTTTGACATGTTTTGCTTCACAAATAAATGACCACTTATGCCACCAAAGTTAAATAATCCTGCATGCAAGGGAAGGTGGTAGCACATTTTTTGATTCCAAAGTTTTCTTAGAATCGTACGTCCTGGTGAGGTTGAGGAATGGGAAGATGAACTGGTTCCTATTTTGCAACCTGATTTGAGTTGTCCAGAGGAGGATCAATTCGATATCATATCTCAGTTGTGTTTGTTGGCCTAGAAGGAGAAAACCAGATATGTCGACTATAATAGGGTGATCCTTGTTTTAGAACATGAAGAAGAATGCGCTGAATTCAACAATTTAGTTATGGAAATGCAATTGGAGTTGTATAGAGTTCTGGCACCTCCAGCGCTTTAGTGAGATGCATGGAATCTTTTTGCGACAGAGAATAATAATGTCTTTTCTAAGAAAATGGTTGTCATTTCTCAATCCTTGTCACTAGTCATTTTCAAGACCGTTACTTTTGTGATGCAATAGTTTTGGAGTGCATGTATATATAGGCCTCCAAGTTTCTTGTTGAGGCATCTTTTTGGCTATTCTCAAAAATAGGGGAAGTAAGGGCAGTCTTAGGTTTTTCTTTCAATATAGTTGGTTGTATAGGGTATTGGGCCTTTGTGCTCACATTTTGATATTGGAGAAATAAAGAAAGTGTTTTCAAATCTTTGCATTTTCAAATGTTTCTTTTGATTGTCAATAGACTTTTGGCTCTTGCAATTTCTTTTCAATATTGATTCTGATATATCAAACTATATGTGCAATTATTTCTAGAACTTTGAATGCAGAATAATTCATCTATTGAAGGCAAAATTTACTGCTCATTCTTTTCTGGTTTCTCATTGTGGGTGTTGAATAAATTGGCTTTGTATCGTTTGTTGCATTCACTTCATTCTGAATCAATTCATCACATTTACTTTCATGGTTATGGGTAAATGTTAGTATTCCTTTCCTGCTTTCTGGTTAAAAGCATACCCCGGTATTTTCCATTCATTGCACATCTTTCGAAGGTAGCTATGCCTTGTAAAATAAGCAGAGAGCACTTGCAAATACTATTGCGAGCGACTCAACTATTAGTACTATTTTTTCTTCTTGTTGGGCATTCTGAGTCATTTTCTTTCATTCATTTTTGAAGGAAAAAATTGTTAACTAACACACGCCAAGGCTCTAGGTCATAGAGATCCAAGAGTAGAGGGCTGCCCTATCTCACCTCAAGCTAATGGGTATTTAGGAGAAAAATCAAGAATGAAGAGCACTCTCAAGTGCTTATGTCACTCTACAAATCTTAAAGTCTAAATCAGGCTAGATGAGCTAGTTTCTGGAGTCCAAACTGTACCTCAGATAACTCTTTTTCCAAGGATGGAAGCACGGGTCTGGGATGACAACGTGGTGTGCTAGCGTCTCTTTGGCACGCTAGTGTCCATACGGCCAGAAAATGTGAAATATAGTACAAAAAGAAAAGAAACCTACTAACGGTCTAGTTGACTAATTTTAATGAAATAAACAAAATAATAAAATACGATAAATAGCTATGTAAATGATAAAGAAGATAGATGAAAATAATGGCGATGAATATCAACTCACTAAAGCTCTAGTTCACTAGTGAGCTCCATGCACATGTTCACCTACACATAAGTAAAAGATGGAAAAATGTTGGGTTGTATAGGGGTTTTCCTCATTCAAACCCCCTCTTTGGTGTTTCCACCTCCACCGATAGCCAAAAAATCCACGAAGTAGAAAATGAAATAAAGGAAATAGAAAGGATAGTATTGAACACTACAAAAGATATAATGCTACTCTATCAAACCACAACAAAAAGGGAAGTGAAGCAATACAACCTCCACCCAAAGGATCTCAAGGCCAATGAAGGGAGAATGCAAGACAAGGAGCTTGGAAAAGTCAACATGTCCACAACAGTGATGAAGGGAGGTCTCACAAGAGTCCAAACTCACAACTTCTATGGTAGAGAAACACGTACAAAGATGAAATTGATGAAGTAACAAGCTACTACAATGCTCAATGAAGTTGTGAAAATTGCTAGAATTGTGAAGAAGATCATGGAAGAAGGAATGAATGTGAAATTGATACATTTGAAGATCAAAATAGGAGGGAAAGAGTCATTTTCAGGTCGGTTGGTCGACATAGAGGCATTACACTTCATGCCCAATGGAGAACATAACATCCCTATGGACTCTAGAGGCAAGAATTTGTCAGGGATGGCAGCACGCCATGCAGATGTCCACGTGCAACACTCACATCCCCAACAAATATTCCCCCACTAACACATAGGACAAACACCAAGTGGATGGAAGATAGGTGGATGATCTGGAATTTCACCTTCAAATTTAGTTTTCTAAGGTGAGAGGATGCAAAAGGGGAATTTACACAAGGGGTGCAAATTCATTCCTATACATTTTTCCCCCACTTTAGGGAGCACAAGTATTAATGAGTGTTCAATAAAGTAAATCAAAGAGTTAGAAATGTATACCTAAACCATCAAGGAAGCAGACCACGATCTAGCGAACTCGAAAGCGTAGGGCAAGAAAATAACTCCATAGGTACTCTCTCTTAAGAAGGTTCGAACAAAGGGAATTTGTAGCTCCATGGAACTATGAAGTTGAACAAAGTACAATGAAGGACCATAGACCAATGATGGATAAATCCTACAATATGCAAGCGCTTCATAGGCCCTCAGACCTACAAAGAAGGTTCCCCCAAGTACTCTCTCTTGAAGGAAGGCTGATGTAAGGGGACTCTGTAGAGTTGGATTGGAAAGAAACTTCATAGGCACACATAAAAAGTAACATGTTAATTTGTAGATAAACCATGTTAGAAAACAAAGAGCATCCATGCAAGAAAACAAGCAGAAAATCAAGAAATTGAAGGAAGAGCTTTCAAAGGGGTCCCTCGGGAACCCTTCAAAAGAAGAGGGGTCCACTCTAGGGACGCGCTATTTGAAAGTACAAGAATTATTTTCACAAATCGATTCAACATCAAGGAATCCTTTCGAAATATGTTCACTTCATCAAGGAATTTGAAAGGAAGAAGATTCCCCCTCGTGAGGGGAAGGTCAAGGCTTCTCCCACAGGAAAAGTTGCTCCCTTCTTGTAGGAAAGTTCTCCAAGTTCTTTCTTTGCGAACCCATGACGAAGGAAACACGTTCCGCTAGGGGTACTTGTTGAAATGCAATTTTTGAAAAAGTTTGCAAAAAATTTTGAGAAAAGATTTGTTGGCTATGAATGCATTTTTTGAAAATCAAAGTTGACATGTGTTCCAAACATAAGGCACGTGGGATCCTAAGCAGAGAAAGGAAAGAATGAAAAAATGGTGTTGTGGCCCGCGAGACATAGTGAGATGTCATCGTGGTAATGTTGTCACACACACTATGGACAACACATAGGTACCACATAGGTACTCTCTCCTAAGGAGGTTCGAACAAAGGGACTTTGTAGCTCCATGGAACTATGAAGTTGAACAAAGTACAATGAATGCCCATAGACCAATGATGGATAAATCCCGCAATATGCAAGCACTTCATAGGTCCTCAGACCTACAAAGAAGGCGCCCCCCAAATACTCTCTCCTGAAGGAAGCCCAATGTAAGGGGACTCTATAGAGTTGGATTGGAAAGCAGCTTCATAGGCACACATACAAAAAAACATGTTAATTTGTAGATAAACACTGTTAGAAAACAAAGAGCAGCCATGCAAGCAAACAAGAAAAAAAACAAGAAATTGAAGGAAGAGCTTTCAAAAGGATCCCTCGGGAACCCTTCAAAAGTAGAGGGGTCCACTCTAGGGACACGCCATTTGAAAGTACAAGAATTATTTTCACAAATCGATTCAACATCAAGGAATCCTTTCAAAATATGTTCACTTCATCAAGGAATTTGAAAGGAAGAAAATTCCCCCTCATGAGGGGAAGGTCAAGGCTTCTCCCATGAAAAGTTGCTCCCTTCTTGGAGGAAAGTTCTCCAAGTTCTTTCTTTCCGAACCCATAATGAAGGAAACACGTTCCACTAGGGGTACTTGTTGAAAATGCAATTTTTGAAAAAGTTTGCAAAGATTTTTGAGAAAATATTTGTTGGTTGTGAATGCATTTTTTGAAAATCAAAGTTGACATGTGTTCCAAACATAAGGCATGTGGCATCCTAAGGAGAGAAAGGAAAGAATGAAAAAATGGTGTTGTGGCCCGTGAGACATAGTGCGATGTCATCATGGTAATGTTGTCACACACATGATGGACAACAGATAGGTACTACAACATCATTAATCAAGCAAATAAGATAGAAAGATACAGACACTATGAAAAGAGACCATGACATCACAAACAAGGGGCACAGGGTGTTGCAAGTATGAATGAGTATGGTGGTGTTATCATTGATGTTGTCACTAATGTCAACATAGTATAAGTTGTTGCAAAGAAAGGAAACAAGTGATTGTAGGTTGTGCATGTATAGTTGAGATACTGTTGAGATGTTGTGAGTACATGGAGCTATCCTTATGGAGTTGCAAGTGTGTTGATATGATGAGTTACCAATTGCTTTTGAGAAAATTAATAAATAGTGAAGACATAATTATGTATGTGTTCAGAATGTGCTCCAGTATGTGCTCCGCATTTTTTCTATGTTGATCCTATGCTTGTGCGGATCTGAAGTGTTGTTTAAGAACATCCTTGGGTGATATATCCTGGATTATTGCTTTTGGGCTAATGAAGAGTGAAAGTTGTGTTCACTGGTGTGTGAACTGGTCTAGAAAAGTTGTATGTATGTGGATTGGGAGAAATTTTTCTGCTTTGCAGTCCTCCGCTGGTTTGTTTCAAGTCTTGCGGATCTAGAAGATGGTTTTTAATGGTGTTATCTATGCTCTATCAGAGGTTTTCATGGTTTGGTGCTCTGGAAGACTAGTTTCAGAGTTACTATGTGTGTCTATATAGTCTGGATGGACTAATGGAAAGTGTTCTATGTATAAAGGTTGTTGCAATTGTTGCAGATGAATCTAAAGGAATCTAAGATGTGTTCTAGTATATGGTGAAGCGTGTTATGTGGTTCACATGTTATCATCTTGTTGCAGAAGTGTGTACTTCAAAGTTCATTGGTGTTTTCATTAGGTTTGGTTGACCTGATGTTCACACGCCATGCGAAGGATAAGTATCAATTAAGGAAGCATGTGATTGATCTGAGATGTTGTTTTGGGTCTTGGTTAAGTGTTGGTTTGGTCCGCTCTCATTCTTATCCACCATGGGAATGTTGAGTTACCGACCTAATTTGAATTTGTAAAATGAAGAGTGTGTAGCTGACCTTGAAGAAAGTTGCTAAGGTTGAAGATGGTATAAATACAAGGAAAGTTGTTAAGGATTGTAAGCAACAAGTTTAAAAAGAAAGAATTGTGTGAAGGTGAATAGAGGTAGTGAGAACTTTAATGTGTTAAAATCCTAAAAGTAGTGAGCTGATGGTGTCTGCAATTCTATAATCAAGGTTGCAGATGTGTACGAGTTGTTGTGGTGGATCTTCTGTTGCATTGAGAAAGTGTTCTCTGTGTAGCATTCTTCTTTCTATCTTTTCTATCTGAAGGTATTAAGCCTCCCTGTTGGATAGTGAGTCCTATCTTGGGAAATGAGCCCTTTGGTAGTGAGCCTCTTTGTAATCAGTTTTACAATTACCCTTATATTGTGAGTTAATCCTCACCATGGTTTTTCCCTTATTGGGTTTTCCACATAAATTTGGTGTTCCTTGTGTTGATATTGATTTATGTTATTTGCACTTCATGCTCATACTTAATAATAGATTAAAGTGGATGTAGAGTTAATAATTGTTTGAGATTTTTGAATGTGATTGGTGACAATTGATTCACCCCCCTCCCTCTCAATTGTCTTGTGCATTTCAACAATTGGTATTAGAGATTTGGTTTCTCGAAGAAGAGCTTAACCGCTTGAGGTAGATCCGATGGTGCACACATTAACAATCCCTGTGTTTGATGGATCTGATTATAGTTTTTGGAAAGTGCAGATGAGAGGTTACCTGATTTCTCTTGGTTACAAGACTTGGAAAGTTGTTGAGACAAAATATGTTAAGCCAACAAGTGGTCCTTCTTCTGCAGATGAGATTTCTTCCTATGAAGAAAATGAAAAGGCAAGGTATGCAATCTATAGTGATTTATCTAAGACTAAGTTGACAAAAGTTATTTCATTGGGAATTGCTTATGAAGTTTGGGAAAAGTTGAAATATATCTATGAAGGAAATGGTAGAGTAAAATTATCAAAGAAGTTAACAACTAAGCACAGATATGAGAACTTGAAAATGGAAGAAGGTGAAGACATTGCAAGCTATTTTTAGGGGGTTGACATTGTAGTAAATGAAGTCAAAAATCAAGGTGGTGCCTTGATAGATGACAATGTAATGGAGAAGATTCTAATGACACTGCCGAAAAGTTACAATGATAAGGTCTCAACTATTGAGGAAGTTTATGATCCTAAGAAATTCACTAAAGAACAACTATTTGGCACCTTGAATGCATTTGAAATGAGGAAATTTGGAAAAGGAAAGGAGAAAACAGAATCAACCTTCAAAGCTACAAAGACAAAAGATGATCTGAATGGTGATAGTTCAGAGGAGTTGGAAGTAAATTTTACAAGGAAGTTGAAGAAAGATATTGGTAAGTACAAAGGTATGTTACCTTTTAAATTTTTCAGTTGTGGAAATATCAGTCACTATACTTCAAGACATCCAAATGGAGTCATACACAAGAAGAGTAGAGACAATAAAGACAAAAAGGATAAAAAGTTCAAGAAATTGTATTATGTTAGAGAATATGTTGGAATTTCTGATGATGAATGTGATTTTGAGGGTGATAATGATGAGTGCTTCTTTTTAGCCTTAGAGAGTCTCTACTAACCATGGAAGATGTGCAAGGGAATGTGATCCGGAAAACAAGAAGGAAGAGATGGAAGGTACTCTGGTTACTACCTTTCATGCTAGACATGATGAAGATTACTGGGTAATTGATAGTGGCTGCTCAAATCACATGACCAGAGACAAAAGTAAGTTTACTCAACTTGAAAAGTATGATGGAGGATTAGTCATGTTTGGAGATGATTCTGGTGCAAATATTGTTCAAAAAGGAACAATTAGTTTTGATGGAAAACATAGTACTGATGATGTCTATTATGTTAAGGGCTTAAGGCATAATCTCTTGAGTGTTGGAAAAATGTGTAGCAAAGGATTTAAGATTGTGTTTTAGGATAATACTTGTGAGATCAGAAAAGGGTCTGAAACTGTGGTAGTTGTAGGAAGAAGAACATATGGAAACATTTATTAGCTTAAGGGTTTTGATGGTCAGTGCTTTGTAGCTCAAGTTAATGAAAGTTGGCTATGGCACCGAAGGATGGGACATGTAAACTTTGACAATTTGATCAAGATTAGTTCAAGAGAAGTTGTTAGGGATCTGTCGAAAATCACAAAGCCTACCAATACTGTTTGCAAAAGTTGTTAGTTGGGAAAAAAAAAGATGCAACTTTAAAGGAAAAGAGCAATCATCTACCAGAATGTTGGAATTGATTCATACATACCTCTGTGGTTCCACAAGAATAGGAAGTCTTAATGGTGACATTTATTTTATGCTTCTTATTGATGATTATTCTAGAATGACATGGGTTACTTTTCTTAGGGAGAAAGCTCAGGATATGGATAGATTCAAGGTGTTCAAGGCTATGGTAGAGAATGAAGTGAACCTGAAAATAATTTTTTGAAGGTTTGACAGAGGTGGAGAATTCACCTCTAGTGAGTTTAATACATTTTGTGAAGAGCATGGTATAAAAAGGCATTTTTTTGCTCATAGAACTCCTCAACAGAATGTAGTTGTTGAGAGAAAGAACCAGATAGTTCAAGAGGCTGCAAGGACCATGATGAAAGAGGAAAATGTACCTGATGTATACTGGAGAGAAGCAATTCACACTAATTTTTATATTCTTAACAGAGTTCAAGTCAAAGGTAACAACACAAAGACTCCTTATGAACTATGGACTGGAAAAATTCCTACTGTTAAGTACTTTAAGGTGTTTGGAAGAAAATGTTATATCAAAAGAGATGATGAGAACTAGAAAATTTGGATGCTAGATGTGATGAAGGTAACTTCCTTGGATACTCAACTAATATCAAAGCTTATAGATACTTCAATAAAAGATTGTTGAAAGTGCAAATGTAAAAGTTGATAAAGATATGCACAAATCAGTTGAAATAAGTGAAGTTGAACTAGATGAACCTATCTACAGACATGTACAAGAAGAGAATAAGAAAGAAGAAGAACAGATTGAAGAAAAAGAAGCTCTAGAACCTACTCCTAAGACTCCAAAATATGTTTAGAAAAATCATCTGGAAGAACAGATAATTGGAGACAAAAGTGAAGGTGTAAAGACAAGAAGCAAAGAGGTAGAAGCTGAGGTAAACTTGTTTTTACTTTTCAAGATATAACCTAAAACAATGTGTGAAGCATGCAAAGATGAAAATTGGGTTAGAGCAATGAAAGAGGAGTTGTAGCAGATAGAGAAAAATTAGACATGGGAATTGGTTCCTAGACCGGTAAACAAGAATGTAATTGGTACAAAATGGATATTTAGGAATAAGTTGAATGAGTATGGTGAAGTAGTAAGAAACAAAGTAAGGCTTGTGTGCAAAGGTTATTCACAGGTTGAAGTCCAATAGACTTTGAATAGAAATTTTCCCCGATGGCAAGAATGGAGGCTATTTAGATGTTTTTAGCATTTTCTGCTCACAAATATTTCAAGGTATACTAGATGGATGTTAAGTCTACATTTTTGAATGGAGAATTGGAAGAAGAGGTTTACATGGAACAACCCGAGGTATTTCAGTTATCAAATCAACCAAACATGGTCTGTAAGTTGAAAAAGGCATTGTATGGACTTAAACAGGCTCCCAGAGCATGGTATGGGAGGTTGGACAGGTATTTGACACAACAAAGGTTCAACAAAGGCTTTGTAGATAGTAATCTCTATTTCAAGGTTGAAGGAAACAAAATGTTGATAATAGTTGTATATGTTGATGATATTATTTTTGGAGGAAATGAGGGTACGTGCATGAAATTTGTAGAGGAAATGCAAAAAGAGTTTGAAATGTCTATGATTGGTGAGTTGAGTTTCTTTCTTGGACTTAAAGTGAATCAAACTAATAAAGGAATATTCATTTCGCAATCAAAGTATGTTAAATAATAGTTGAAGAAGTTTGGAATGGATGACTCCAAACTAGTTTGTACCCCTATGGTGACTGGATGCAAACTAAGTAAGGATGATGAATCTCCTAAAGTTGATTAGAGCATGCACAAATATATGATTAGTGGACTATTGCATCTTACTACTACTAGACTAGATATCATGCATGTAGTATGTTTGGTTGCTATATTTCCAGGAGAACCTAAAGAAACACATGTTACAGTTGTGAAATATATATTCAGATATCTAAAAGGCACTCCAAATTATGGCCTATGGTATCCTAAGATACTGATTTTACTTTGAGTGATTACATTGATCCAGATTGGGTTGGTTGTGTAGATGACTGGAAGAGTACAATTAGTGGTGCATTCTTTCTTGGAGGAAGATTGGTTTCATGGATAAGTAAGAAACAAGATTCAATTTCTTTATCCACTACAAAGGCTGAGTAAATTGCAGCAACATCTTGTTGCACACAGGTTCTATGGATGAAGCAAACATTGAAGGATATAGGAGTGATGTGTGATGATCCTATCCCTATCTTCTATGATAATACAAGTACGATAAATATTTCAAAGAATATAGTAATGCATTAAAGGACAAAGCATATATCTATCAGATATCATTTCTTAAGAGAGAAGGTATTGGAGAATGAAGTCAAGCTTCAATATGTGCCTACAAAGGATTAGGTTGTTGATTTATCTACTAAGGCTCTTTTGAAGGATACCTTTGAGTATCTCATGGAGAAGTTGGGGGTTACTGCCCCTCCTTCTTTGAGCTAGGTGCACATAGAGGTGCATCAGTCTAGTGGATCTACAAATTCATCATTTTTCTAGACTGATGACTGGGGTCTACTCCTCAGGGGGAGTAAAAAGTATCATTTTTTTCTTTTCCATTGATGTCAAAAGGGGAGAGAGAGTCATGTGTTTCCATCAATGAAAAAGGGGGAGATTGTTGCAAGTATGAATGAGTATGGTGGTGTTATCATTGATGTTGTCATTGATTTCAACATAGTATAAGTTGTTGCAAAGAAAGGAAACAAGTGATTGTAGGTTGTGCATGTATAGTTGAGATACTATTGAGATATTGTGAGTACATGGAGCTATCCTTATGGAGTTGCAAGTGTGTTGATATGATGAGTTACCAAGTTCTTTTGAGAAAATTAATAGTGAAGATAGAATTGTGTATGTGTTCAAAATGTGCTCTGGTATGTGCTCTACATTTCTTCTATGTTGATCATATGCTTGTGTAGATCTAAAGTGTTGTTTAAGGACATCCTTGGGTGATATATCATGGATTATTGCTTTTGGGCTGATGAAGAGTGAAGTTGTGTTCACCGATGTATGAATTGGTCTAGTAGAGTTGTTTGTCTATGGACTGGGATAAATGGTTATGCTTTGTAGTCCTCCGCTGGTTTGTAATGGTGTTATCTATGTTCTATCAAAGGTGTTCATGGTTTGGTGCTTTGGAAGACTAGTTTAAGAGTTGTGTGTGTTTGTATAGTCCAGATGGACTGATGGAAAGTGTTTTGTGTATAAAGGTTGTTGTAGTTGTTGCAGGTGAATCTGAAGGCATCTGAGATGTGTTCCAGTATATGGTGAAGCATGTTATGTGATCCACATGTTATATTCTTGTTGTGGAAGCGTGTACTTCAAAGTTCATTGGTGTCCTCATTAGGTTTGGATGACCTAGTTTTTACACGTCATGCGAAGGATAAGTATCAATTAAGGAAGCATGTGATTGATTTGAGATGTTGTTTTGGGTCTTGGTTAAGTGGTGGTTTGCTCTGCTCTCATTCTTATCCACTATGGGAATATTGAGTTTCTGACCTAATTTGAATTTGTAAAATGAAGAGTGTGTAACCAACCTTGGAGAAAGTTGCTAAGGTTCAAGATAGTATAAATACAAGGCAAGATGTTAAGGATTGTAAGAAACAAGTTTGAGAAGCAAGAATTGTGTGAAGGTGAATAGATGTAGCGAGAGCTTTAATGTGTTAGACTCCTGAAAGTAGTGAGATGATGGTGTCTGCAATTCTCTGATCAAGGTTGTGGATGTGTGTGAGTTGTTGTGGTGGATCTTCTATTGCATTGAGAAAGTGTTCTTTGTGTAACATTCTTCTTTCTATCTTTCTGTATCTATAGGCAGCAAGCCTCCCTGTTGAATAGCGAGTTGTATCTAGATAGTGAGTCCTATCTTGGGAAGTGAGCCTCTTTGTAATTAGTTTTGCAATTACTCTTATATTGTGAGTTAATCCTCACTGTGGTTTTTCCCTTACCGGGTTTTCCACATAAATCTGGTCTTTCTTGTGTTGATATTACTTTATATTATTTGTACTTCATGCTCATACTTAATAATAGATTAAAGTGGATGTGGAGTTAATAATTTTTTGAGATTTGTGAATGTGATTGGTGAAAACTGGTTCACCCCCCCTCAGTTGTATTGTGCATTTCAACACAGGGGCAGTCTAATATTTTGAGGTCAAAGATGCTCATAAATATATGTAAGTATAGTAATAGTATATTAACGAACTATCATCCACCCCTTACTATATCAGACCATACGAAGAATGCATGAGAAGACAAAAGGAAAATTAAAAATCGGGTCAACATGGAAGGGAAGCCTAAATGCCCCCAACACTTTTCATCATCCCCATTTCACCAAAAATAAATACACATAATAGAGGAAGAATGATGCCAAAAATAGAGGAAGTTTTACATTACATAATCACTCTTGTATCTAAGTACCTACAAGGGTGACATAGGTCATCTAGGAACACATAACGCAAGCACGGGGGAACACAAACACACACACACACACACACACACACACACACACACTACACTATAGATAAAGAAGAGGTTCCCCTCTAACACTCATCAACCAAGAGGTCATAAGCCTCCCAATCTAGATCATTATATGAGGAAGGAGGATGAGCCTGTAAATGCGGAATGTCAAGGGGGGAATCCTCTGACCCTCCCACAACAAGAGCTAAGGAAGGAGACTCTTCATAGTCTCCTCCACTCAGCTCTTGTGGAGCAAAGGTTAGAGATTTCATGAAGATCACTAACAGGGTCGAGACCTCATCCAAAGAGATAAACATGCACTTCACAGGACTACCATGTGTTACCTCAATAGGTGAGGGAGGCGACACCTAAGATTCACTACTAGGCACACTGAGTGACTCGGTAGAAGTGATGAACTCAAGGGACATTGGAGCTTCCTTTGTCACTAGGATGATACATGCTAATGCAGAACCACCCTTTGAAGAGGGTGGACTCCTCTTTCGACCCCTATTGCTGGCGGGGCCATCCTCCACCTTCTGCTTTGTCAGAGGGTGTGGAACCCCCACAAATGAAGTAGAAGGCACAAAGGAGGAGGAGAAAACCATAGTGGAAACCACTAAGGTGTTTGGCATGTCCACGGGCTTTAAGAATGGTGAGATGTCTGGAAGGGACATCAAGAGAGGGGGCTCGACCAAAGGAGAAATAAACACTTTCACCTTTTTAGGGGCATGGGTGTTTACACTCATACCAGGAGCCATAAGTAGCACTGAGAATGATTGAACCGAAGTAGAGAGGATGGGAGAGGAGGACCCAGTAGCAAGCCCTAAAACAAGAGCATTCGATACCCCTTCCTTCCTCTATAGAGCGACCTGCTCAACCGCCAAAGCCTTTTTTTGATGCTTGTGCTCACGCACAAGGTGGTTTCTGCAACTCCGGGAGCTAGAGGCTGGGAGTTGAGATGGCATAGAATTCTCTTGTTCGACCATCAAAGTGTCCATCGATTTTCAGTGGAGGGAGAGATGGAGCAGAGATTGGAGCAATAGCAGGGGGAGTCAGCTCTAACGCCTTGGTGGCAGGCCTCTTCCCATTCACTTTCTTAAGAGCAGGAGCGGTAGGAGGATACGAAGGCTGAGACATAGAGGATTCCCCATAGGAATCCTTCCCCTTACCATACCGAATGGGCCTAGGCACCGTAGGTAAGATGGTAAGTTTGAACACTAGACGTTTGGGCTTTTGCCAAGCAAGTACCATAGGATTCTCCATCAATTGCGTAGGAGTAGAATTTGATGATGTTGCAGAGGGGAAAGAGGAAATAACAAGTGAGATAGTGGAAGAGGAGGAAGAAGAACCTCGAGCATGCTTCTCTTCCTCCCTTCTCCAAGCCAAGGTGGCATCATTGTTGGATTTTAAGCAGGACCTATGCGAGATGGCATAAGGAGATGGATGGTATCTCACCTTAGGCATTAAGCACCCTTTCTTGTACTTCTCATAGGTTTGGTACAAGAGGTCCATCCTAGGAAAAAATAGACCAATGTGTGTAGGCCAAAAGTGATCCAAAGAATAACTACCACACACAACCGATGGTTTATAGCCGATGTCATGGATTACATGCACCAAACCCTCATGGATGAATTTAAGACATTTATGTACCACCAAGGAATTGCATTCATAGCAATCAACCAAGGGATGCCTAGTTTCACTCTAAAGAGTTCGGACCTTGGAATTATGTCAAAGATCAAATTTACTGACTTGGGTCCAACAAGGACCGACATGGTGATGCTGTCAAGGGGAGGTATGGAAAGTCTATTATGTGTACGGATGGTACTCTCAAGTGCATCATACCCATCTTTATGTAGGAAATTGATCAACATAATCTCCTTAGTAATCACATTCACCTGACATGTTGGGTCAAAAAGAACACCTATTACAATGTTTCCATTATTTGCGTAGGGATGTAAAGAGGAGATGGCTCTCTATTATAACCCATTGGCAGGTCCTACGACGTGAAAGTTATACTAGGAGAACTACTCACAAGCTGTACAGAAGGGATAGGTAGATGCAGAAAGGAAGCCATCGCATACACTAAACAAAAATTTCACAGAGCCCCCCCAAAGGTTTCACAATTGGATAGTGACCTAATTAAGGTTTTGTTCTACAACACTTGTGGAGCCTTCCAACTATGCCACTAGGGTTCATAGGTTGAGTCACAAGGTGAAACACATCACAACACTCACACCTACAATGCTCCTAGGATACGAGGAAAGGAACCTTAAGCACCACTAAATGGAACCAAAGTGGTTCACATCAGGTTCACCAAAAATGTAAGGTATGGGGACCAACCACACCAAGGCTCCAAGTCACAGAGAGTTGAGAGTGGAGGGATTACCTATCTTACCTCAAGCTAATGGGTATTTAGAACAAAAAACAAGAATGAAGAGCACTCTCAAGCACTTCTATCACTCTACAAATCCAAAAGTCTAAATGGGGCTATATGAGAAAATTTATGGAGTCCAAACTGCACCTCAGATAGCTCTCTATCTGAGGATGACAATGTGGGTCTAGGATGATAGCGTGGTGCGTTGGTGTCTCTCTGATGCACTAGCATCCGTATGTCCAAAAAATGTGAAATACAATATGGAAAGAAAAGAAACCTACTAATAGTCTAGTGGACTAATTTTAACAAAATAAAAAAGAATAATAAATATGAGAAATAGCTATCTAAATGATAAAGAAGATAGATGAAAATAAGGGTGACAAATATCAACTCACTAAAGCTCTAGTTCACCATCGAGCTCTACACACATGTTCACCTACACACAAGGAAGAGAGGGAAAAATGTTGGGATATATAGGGGTTTTCCTTAGTCAAACCCTTGCTTTAGTGTTTCCACCTCCATAGACAGCTAGAAAAGCCACGAAGTAGAAAATGCAATAAAGGAAATAGAAAGGAGAGTATTGAACTCTACAAAAGATATAATGCTACTCTATCAAACCAAACAAAAAGGGAAGTGAAGCAATACCACCTCCACCCAAAGGCTCTGAAGGCCAATGAATGGAGAATGCAAGGCAATAAGCTTGGAAAATTCAACATAGTTGTAGTAGCGACGAAGGGAGGTCTCACAAGACTCCAAACTTGCAACTTCTATGGTAGAGAAACATGTACAAAGCTGAATTTGATGGAGTAACAAGCTACTACAATGCTCAATGGAGTTGTGAAAATTTCTAGAATTGTGAAGAAGATCATGGAAGGAGTGAATGTAAAATGGATTCATTTGAAGATCAAAATGGGAGGGAAAGAGTCATTTTTGGGTAAGCTGGTTGACATAGAGGCATTACACTTCATGCCTAATGGAGAATGTAATGTCCTTGCGAACTCCATAGGTAGGAATCTGTTAGGGATGACAACACACCGCACAGACATCCGTGAGCTACGCTCCCATCCTCAACAAATATTCCCCCAATAACACACAAGAAAAATGCCAAGCTGATGGAAGGTAGGTGGGTGATCTAGAATTTCGCCTTCGAATTTGATTTTCTAAGGTGAGAGGATGGAAAAGGGGAATTTACACAATGGGTGAAAATTCACTCCTATACATAAAGAAATGAGAATACTTAGTCAGCCTATCAACTACAACATAGATACAATGTTATCCTTGCACTCTAGGAAATCTGGTAATGAAGTCCATGGATATACTCTCCCACTTGTGCTCTGAAATGGGAAGAGGCTACAATAGTATGACAGGAAATTCTTGTCCCCCCTTGTTCTTTTGGAATGTGAGACATTCCCTAATGTGTGAGGGAACATCATCTTTGAGGTCCTTCCAAACAAACCTCTCTCTAATCTTCTAGTAGGTCTTATAGTATCTAGAATGCCCTATTGTTGGTGAATTGTGGTAAGCCTCCAAAACCTCTGCTTTCACCTTGGATCTAGAGGTCAAGAACACTCTATAATTTAAGAGAATCAAACCTTCCACCACCACATACCTTTCATCCTTCTCTGCACCTTCTAGGATTTTAGTAGAAAAGGGATCTTTAGCATGCTCCTTCATGATGGAGTCCTTCCAATAAGCTGATGTAATGGTCATATGACATAGCTTGGGTCTCCTTAAGAGTGTGTCTACCACTAGATTATCTTTCCCCTTGACATAATGTCAAAATTATATGTCTAATGTTTTCTCACCCACTTTTGTTGTCTACATTCAGGTTCCTTTGACTCAAAAAGAACTTCAGACCATTATGATTTGACTTGACCATAAATCTTCCACATACCAAGTATTGCCAAAACTTCTCCAAGGCATGCATTATTTCCAACATCTCTTTATCATATCTGGAAAAACCCCTTTTTGTGTCTCTCAACTTCTTGCTCTCTAAATCTATATGATGTCCATTCTAAGAGAGAAAAATTCATATTCCTTCACTAGATGCAACACATTCAACCATAAAAGGAAGAGAGAAATAAGGAATTGCAAGTATCGAACAAGAACTCATTACCTCCATCATATTTTCCAATGTTTCTTGTGCTCCTTCCATCCAATCAAAATCCCTTTCCTTAGTATGATTGGTGAGAGGTGCTATTGTTTGAGAAAAACCACTAACAAACCTCCAGTACTAACTACAAAGTCCAAAGAAACCTCTCAACTATGATAGATTTGTAGGAGGTGGACAATATAAGATGGATTGGATCTTATGTTGTTCAAATTAAACTCCCTTAGTATTGATGACATGACCCAAATACAACATCTCCTTCAATCCAAATTCACACTTGGATAGCTTTATAAAAAGATGATGTTACTCTAGGATTCCTAGAACCATGTCTAGGTGTTGTAAGTGCTCCTCCCATGCTCTATTGTAGATCAAAATGTCATTAAATAAAATGAAGACAAAATTTCTTAATTTCTTACTAAAGATATGGTTCATGCATAACTAGAAGGTTGTTGGAGCATTGGTCAAATCAAAAGGCCTAACCAAGAACTCAAAATTCCCATAGTGACATCGAAAAGCAATCTTTTGCACATCTTCTCTCATGTGGATTTGATGGTATCTAGATCTCACATCAATATATGAAAGATAAACTACTCCATGAAGTTCATCGATCATCTCATCTATCTAGGGTATGGGGTAATGATTCTTGATGGTCTTCTTGTTTAATTCCCTATAGTCTATGCAGATCCTCAGAGTGCCATCCTTCTTCACCAACACTACAGAAATATGAAAATGGACTGGAGCTTGGCTTGATTATCCTTTATCCAAAATTTCCTTGACTACCCTCTCTATCTCCTCTTTGTACATCTAAGGATGGCAGTAAGGAGTGTTCATTACTAGCTTGGATCTAGGTTCAAGCTGTATGATGTGTTGGAATCATCTTTTTGGTAGAAATCCAAGAGAATATCATTGAAAACCAAACTATGCTTATCCAAAAAAAATTGTATATCAACATGACCTTTCTCATTCTTACAGGTGATAGATCCTTTTGAGGTCATTAAACAACTAGCAACCCAAGCAACTTGGCTTCTCCAGAATAGTCTCTCCATTCTCCTAGTTGAGACTACTTGCAAAATTCCATTTTCCATTCCTTTTAGGATTACATCCTTCCCATTGGCTTTGAACTTGAGTTCCATGGTCTAATAGTTTGTAGTATACTCTTCCAAGGAGTGTAACCACTGCACACCCAAGATTACATCAATATCACCAAAGCTAATAACATGAAATTCATCACATACTTTCCAACTTCCATATCTTCTTCTTGTAGGGTAGGTTATATCCATCAGCCATAGTGATAGTGAAGCCTTCAAAGTCCTCTACATCCAATCTCCTTCTTCTCACCAACCCTTTGTCAATGAAGTTGTGAGTAGCTCCACCATCAATCAAAACAATTACTCTATATCTGGAAAGAACCCCTCAGACTTTGAAAGAGTGATATCTATGTACACTAGATAGAGATGCCAAAACACCTCCATATTTTTTCTCCTTGTCTTCTTCCCTTAGAGAAGATTCTTTTGGATCATGAAATTCATTAGATTCTTCTAACTCGAAGTCTTTGTCAAAGGTGGCCTCTATGTAGTGAACTTGTGTCCCTTTCCAATAAATCTATGTCTCAGAACCCATGGTTCTTTGCAAGAGAATAAAAGCATCTTCCTTTGGATCTCATTCCTTGTTTCTTCATCTACCTTCATTTACATATTAGGATTTTCATTTCTAGGTGTAGGCTGTGGTGCAGGTTGCAATCTCTTCTAACATCCCTTATGATGCCATGTGTTAGGTTTTGTTTGCTAAGGAAACAAATTCTTAGGAATTGATGGTTCAAGGGTTAAAGCCCTTTTATAGCATCCTAAAGAGATACACACGCAAAGGATTTTTCAAAACCCCTGAGAGGTTTAGTGAGTCTTGAGATGAAAAGATGCACTATCCTCTTCTTTGATATTTTTGAAGCCATCACCACCATCTTTTAAAATTCTATAGTGTAATAATTAACTAATTTTTTCTATTTGATCATGGCCAACTTGTTGAGATACTCTCCTTCATCCTTCAGTTCAATTCTATCAAGTATCCTCTTCTTGAATTCATTGAATCTTTGTATCTAATCATGGCCTAAAGTAGTGCAACCATGAAACCACCATTCATATGCTTCTCCTTCTAGATGTAGGAAGGAAAATTGAACTGCATCTTTCTCAATCATAGGGTTGGGAATGAAATAGGTTTCCATGTTTTGTAACCAAGATCTTGTTGAGATCTTATAACACTCATCAAAAGAATCTATTGCAAGCTTCCCAGACTTGTACTTCAAATCCTTGCTCTTGTATATTCATTTCTTCTATGGTTCACTCTTCCTTGCAACTTCCATGTATTCCACCAAAGAAAAATCTGATTTGATTTCATCCGGTAGAGATTGATATTCTCCATGCCACTTAAGAATCTTTTTTAGATTGAAAGCACTAGTGTCTACTATTTTTCCTCTATCTTGTAAAATTTTAAGAAGGAATAGATTCTTTGAGGGCCCTATGGGAGCACTATTGGTTCTACCATCACCTCCACCATTGCTAGATGATTCTTTTCCTCTGTGACCATTTTGATTTGCATTTCCTCTTGATATTTTGTCCACCAATATCTTCAAAGCATCCATTTTTTTTTCTAGGGTTGTGGGGATATCCTTTAACCCTCTTGTGATCTCATGAATTTTAGTGATTGTTGCTTTGATTCTTTCTTCTTCCTCCACCATTTCTCCTTCCTTAGGATCTAGATCTTGATCTTGATTTAACTTTTGCAATCTTTTCTGATATCTAATTTCCCTATTACTCAACATCAAAACATTAGTAAAGCCCTAAACCATACATGTTGGAAGGATCATGCTCTAATACCATTGTAATGTCCCAAACATATAATTTTATCACAAAATACTTATTTTTAGATTGGAATTCAATGAAAAACAATGTATGAAACATGAACACTTGAAATCATAGATTGATAAGCCAATTATATCAACCAACTGATGAAAATATATCCAGATCAACAACTTCTTACAAAAATTCTTTGAAGAATAATGCAATCTTTGAGGTGAGAAAGCTCTCAAGAACCAAAGGGGTTTTATCCTTTGATCCAAGTAATCACTGAGGTTTCATCCAATGACTACAAATCCTATGTTTTTTTTCCATAAAAGGGTTTAGAACATAATGTTCAAATTGTATAAAAAGAGGGAACATAATAATCAAATGCATAGTACATAATTCAGCTACCTATACATATATGCTACTAATTCCCTCAAGGAATAGGCCAGCTTGAGCCAAAGTGGCACCAAAGCCCAAAATTCAAATATCTACATGCTACACTTAGGTCGGCCTTAATATCTAAAGCCAATTCCAACCTAGGATCAACATATCTTTTTGCAGAACTATCCACGTTCTTCCTGAATCTCCTCCCTTATCCTCTCACTTTGCAATTATCTTTGCATGCTCTAGAGAACACTCGTCCCATTCGCTTGTGGATTTTACTGTTAGGAATCTAGTGTAGGCATATTATGATAATGATTTCTCACTCATAATTGCTTTGTCCTTTCATATCTTTGAATATGTGGTAGATACGGCTTTGTAGATTTTGTTTTTTGAACTATAGCCCAAAATTTCCTCTTACGATAAGATGCAATATGATCTCTCAATCGGGCTAGGAATGGTAAAGCTAAAATACAACACAAAGCCATCTTATGATAGCGATAACTCTCCATATATGGATCCTCTTTACCTAAATTTTGGATATGAGGTGTAGTGGACATTGAAGAGAGTATGTTCCAAACTACATGCACCTGAACTCTTCTATTGTGAAATGTGGCAGGATGACCAAGTCTCACTCTGTAACTGCCTATCCAAAAAAGGGGACATGACAACATTGGACCATAGAAAAAGATCTATGTGGTAGAATATATATGTCCCTACCCATTTGGTATAAATTTATATATTCCACCCTTTCCACATCACTTCAAGATACCTAATTTTGGAAAATGTAAAGGAAAGGGAGACCCTCATGATCACCTAA